>MU672412.1:0-44939 GCA_026770625.1 Nicotiana glauca | reverse complement strand
ATTAGATATTATTTCGATCCTTCTTTGTATTAGACTATTCTGGTGACTAGAGCAGTGTTAGATTTCTCATAGCCTTTGTTGCCCGTGGGTTTCCGGGTCTTGAAGGTTACTTCAGTGTTTGGTATTAAAGTGTATGTGCCAGGCGGCAATTGTATACATTTTTCATGTTATTTAGTTTTTATTTTAAATTTCAAAATTGTTATTACTTTCGCAATGTGTTAGGTTTACCTGGTCGCGAAGACTAGGTGCCGTCATGACGTGTTCACAATTGGTGAACTAGGGTCGTGACAACCTCGTGCCTATATCATAATCTGCCATTAATAAAATCATCATATATTTTCCCGACACCTTATGTCCACATGTTTCTGTCTCACATTTCGCAACAACATTCTCGTGTTACTCAATTCATAGGGTCCACAATCCAATACAATTAAGAAGGCTCAAAGGGCCTCATTTACTTACTATAAAGTAGAGTACAACTTTCAACCCATTTAGGAGATCAACTAGAAAAGATGAAGTTATATTTAGAAATCATTTGATAAATAAAATACCCCTTTTAATTAAAGTACAATATCGAATGAATCATTACCTTTAATATGAGATATCAATAAATCAAAACATAGAAGAAATTCCTTTCTAAATAAATTACAACCTCAAACGTTTTAAGGAAAATTTAGCTGAGAAATCAATTGAGTTAAAAATATAACAATTGTTGAAATTTGAAGTATTGAACATATAAAAATAATAAGGCGAAGTATTGTAAACACCATGGATTCCAACACAAAGGATCACAACAGTAAAGAGATCTAAACATTTAATATACTTGAATTGTTAATAACAAGTAACACAGCAAACAGAAAATGAACGTAAAGGATAACATAACTCAATTAGAATAAGGAAAATCAAGGACAAGTGCACGACATCACCCTTCGTGCTTTTCCTCACATAAACGCTCAAAACATGGCGCGAAATGTTCCTTCGTGCATTAATAATCAAAACATGACACGGAATGTTCCTTCGTGCATTAATAATCAAAACATGGCACAGAATGTTCCTTCGTGCATTAATAATCAAAACATGGAATAGAATGTTCCTTTGTAGATTAATATATTCTCAACACAAATCAGACACAGTATCACCCTTCGTGCTTTAACACTCTTCCTCACAAAATCATACACGGCATCACCCTTCGTACTTTAACACTCTTCCTCACCCAAACAACAATCACAAGAAATAAGGGCAAGGAAATAAATGAAATCATAATAAAATCCCGGCAAGGGGAACAATAGTACAACAATCAAATTTCGGCAAGGGAAACAACATCAAAACAATAACATCCCGGCAAGGGAACAAGAGTACAACAATCAAATTCCGGCAAGGGGAACAACATCAAAACAATAACATCCCGGCAAGGGAACAATAGTACAACAATCAACTCTCTCCTTTCTTCTTTCACATTTACTTCACAACTCGAGCCAATGCTCTACAATGTTCAACAGTTCAATTCTCAACTTGAGCCAATGCTCTATAATGTTCAACAATTCAATTCTCAACTTAAGCCAATGCTTTATAATGTTTAACAATTCAATTTTCAACTTAAGCCAATGCTTTATAATGTTCAACAATTCAATTCGCAGCTTGAGCCAATGCTCTATAATGTTCAACAATTCAATTCTCAACCTGAGCCAATGCACTACCATGTTTAATTAATAATAATACTTCCACAAGTCATATTCCTCAATAGAAATTATCATATAGAGAATAGATAAATGGAGTCACATTAATCAAAGTATAAGACTCACGGGCATGCTTGACACTAACGTATAGATACTCGTCACTATGCCTATACGTCATACTCGACAAATAACACATAACAAATAGGACACAACTCCTAATCCCTCAAGCTAAGGTTAGACCAAACACTTACCTCACTTTGCTACCAATTCAAAATTCCAACATGCCTTTGTCTTGCGAATTCGTCTGAAGCTTCAAATCTAGTCATAATTATTCAAAATACTCAACACGAATCGTAGGAACTAATTCCATATGAATTTATACATTTTCTGAATTAAAATCAAACATTTAGCTCAAAATTGCTCGTAGGGCCCACGTCTCGAAATTAGACGAAACTCATAAAATCTGACAACCCATTCCGATATGAGTTCAACCATACAAAAATTATTGAATTCCGATGTAAATAGACCTTCAAATCCTAAATTTTTATTTTTGGGAAGTTTTACAAAAATCTGATTTTTCTTCCATAAATTCATGGATTCATGATGTAAATGAGTATGGAATCATGATCTATAAAGGATTTATGATAAAGAACACTTACCTCATTCAAATTTGTAAAAACCCCTCTGAAAATGCCCAAACCGAGCTCCCCCAACTCTATTTTTGTAAAAATGGCCAAAACCCCCGTTTTATAGCATTTTACGATTCGGGCGCCACAGGTGGCGCCGGGTGCTGCCTGTGGCGCTGGATCCAGTAGCCAAAAACTTTTTGGCACCATGGATGGCGCCGCACGCTGCCCTGGGCACTGGCGATAGGAAATTATTTTTCCTGGCACGAAAATGGGTATAACTCTCTCATACGATGTCCGAATTGGACGATTCTTTTTGCTATGGCTCCAAAATTTCGTTACGGATATAATGTTTCAATCAAAACTGAATTTGGAGCCTATTTTCTTAATATGATGCCACTTATTCGTGAAGAAACGACATCGAAACATTCTTAATTAAGTTCTGTTAACCATCCGAAACCTTTCAAATCAATCCGAATATACGCCTAAGTCCGAAACTACCATACAGGGCTATTGAAATCATCGAAACACCATTCGAAAGTCATTTATTTAAAAGTCAACTCTCCGGTCAACTCTTTCCATTTAAGCTTCAAAATGAGAACTATTCTTTAAATTTAATTCTGAATCTTTCGAAAACCAACTCGACCTCACATGCGGGTCATAATACATATTATGAATCTTCTCGGGGTACTAAGCCGTTGAACGAGACGCAATTTCTTAAAATGAAAATTCGGGTCGTTACATGTCTCGAGATATTTTTTTATTTTGTATTCATCTTTAGCTAATTAAGGATTGAAATACCCCGACAAATCAATTATCCAGAAGTAAAAATTTAATAAAGGCTATATAAATTTGATCGCGTCGCATGTATGGTTCGCGAGCAGAGTAATAGATGCATCTATGGTTCGCATCGTTCGACCCTCGGCAGTGCACATTTTACATTTATGTTGGATCGGGTCGTACGATCTTGGCAGGAGTTGTGCATGCTTGTATTGTTTGCCTTGAGATTTATTGATATTGATATCTACTCTCCCCGACTTGAGATAATTATTAATTAATGGATTACAAATTCGGAGATTTTTAATAAAAATGAACTTTTACCTGTTTCGTGACTTATCTGAATTTACTGTTGTTAATAAATACGTAATTCATCACATTAATAATATCATTATTGGACCACTAGTAAGTGTCGAAGTCGACATCTCGTCCCTACTTCTTCGAGATTAGACGGGATACTCATTGGGTACACGTTATTTTCGTACACATACTACACTTGCTGTGTATTTTTGTTGCACAGGCTCATATGTGGCTAGTGGCTTAGCGGCATAGCAGCATGGTTGATACGAAGACTTAGGTGAGTTGCACTTCTCGGGACGACCCGCAGCCACTAGAGTCTCCTCCAGATTGTTGTATTATATTACTTCTTAGAAATTTCTCATGCACTTATGACACTGGGTTCTGGGATTGATATGGGGTATTCTGTACTTACCTGTAAATAGTCTTTTACTTATTTTTGTAAAGATTATCTTTAACTATTTGGATTGAAGGAAAATATCAGTTTTCAAAATTATTGAGATAAAAATTTAATTAAGTATTTGGGTTGGCTTGCCTGACAGCGGTGTCCGGCGCCATCACGCACCTTAGTGGATTTTGGGTCGTGACAAATGATTTTCACAATTTTTAAGAATATGACAGTACTAGCTAAAAGTAGAATGAAAAAAAAATAATATTGTTAAACCTCTTTATAACTGTCTCATATATCTGTATTTTTTTGGACAATATTAACTATTAATTGTTATACACATATATTAACATTTTAAAATTTAGATCTTATTTGGTTGTTATAAAAAAATTTACCCAAAAATAGTTTTTTCAATTTTTTTATATTAAAAAGATAAAAAAATATATTTTGATTTAACATCTCAAAAGATATTCATATTTCAGTAACTAAAATTTTAAATAATTAGTACGATATTAATTCATTTGTAACTAGTTGTTACATTTATTTTATCTAGGGATTTTACCAATTTTATTATGTTCAAAATATTATTTTTATTGTTGAAAAAATACTTTATTTTTTCAAAAACTTATTTGTTGCCTTAAATTTCCCTTTTTTTTGCTCGAGAAGTAAACGCGGTAAGTTCTCAATTTTATAATCAATAGAAGTATATAATTATTGGAAGCTTAAAAGTATTGTTGAACAATGGAGCTAATGAAATCTTATAGAAAAAAAGTGAATAATAAAATATTAGAAAAAGCAAGTGAGTAAGAATATTAAAGAGAATATATAGGGGTTTCTGAAATATAAAGATATTGGAGAAAAGAATGATTGACTTGGACATATTAAGAAAGGGAGAGTGAATCTTTTTTATACATTATGTAATGAAGGAGTAAAACTGAAACATTGAGAAAACTATTCATCTATCCATTTTGAATATGTCAAATTATTACTTTATGTACATATCTAAAGGGTTTATTTTCTCTTATATTAAAAACTCTAATTTTGTATTAAAAGTACTAAATATCATTTTTTTAAAATACCTATAAACCTATTTTTTTTAAATGGGGCCCCCAAACTTTGGGGGCCTTAGGGACATGCCTTATCCCTCATCACGTTAGAGTCGGCGCTGATGGGAGAGCATAAGTGCATTTTATTCTGCGGATTATTCAATCAAGGAACTTCCTAATATTTTTCTCACTTCTACATTGAGGAATATCAAGACAATACATGGTCTTTAATGAATGCATCTCTTTTACTTGCTATGGTGATAATTTTTTCCTTCTTTAGCTCATACTTTAGTAGTTTAGTTTTTCACTTTTCTAAGAAAATAAATTACTGCAAATGAAAACT
This sequence comes from Nicotiana glauca, assembly GCA_026770625.1. Taxonomy (NCBI): domain Eukaryota; kingdom Viridiplantae; phylum Streptophyta; class Magnoliopsida; order Solanales; family Solanaceae; genus Nicotiana; species Nicotiana glauca. Next base: position 39,786 of record MU672412.1, on the reverse strand, counting down.
TCCTCTAGTAATATGTCTTGCATCATATCATTATTGCAGATGTTCACGTTTCTAAAAGTACTGGGCATGGTGTAATTTCAAACTCGCTATCAGGTAAGTTGACTCATTTTGTTGTAAAAACTAACTTATCTACGACTCGCATAAGTGTTTGAACATATTTTAATATGCCTTCAAATTTTAATAATTCTAGCATACAAAGATCATTAGGCAGCTAAATTATTTGTTTGCTACTGATGTTTTATTTATTTGGAAAAAGAAAATGAACTCCAACTTTCTATATAATTACTTGAGATTGAGGGTGAAGAACATGAGCCTTACATCGAAGTATCTCAAGCATAAATATGGTGTACTATGTAGATGATGTTTTAATTAAGGATGGAGTGTTTTTTGTAAACCTAAATCCAAGAGATTTGTATGATACAGAAGAAGTTGTGGAAGATGAAGGTTATGTGAATGAGCCACACTAAGAGTTAGGATATAACTAGCTACAGACCATCTAATTGATGATGTAGTCGAGGCAAATATTTCTACTTATTTATCAATAAATGCATACAAATTCGAATAATTTTTTTATTTAATATGATATTTTAGCTAAAGGTAACAATATTGCATCTTTAAGTAGTGCTTATTTATTTCATTTATAGGTATGTTTAGAGATGATATTCATATTTGGTTTAAAGATATGTTCAGAAATTGTATTCACATTTGATGCACCTTATTTTTTATATCTTATATTCGTATGTGTTCCCCATAAGAAGATCTCTTACTGTGGAGTAATTCTAGGGACAAAAATTTTGATGAAGCCAACTTGATTGAATGCTAATCTATGTATATTTTGGTTTAACAGATTGATATGCTGTTATGATGGTATTGAGTGGTAATTTATACTTGTTAACTGATCTCCTCAATCTTTTCACATCTTTTCCCCAAGTTACATTAAGTAACTAAGAGTAATTTGTTATATATTCTCTTGTAGTTTTTACCGATAATACAGATATTAGTGGAATGCATGCCTTAGAAAAAGTTTTGGTGTTTTAATTTGTTGCTCTTTTGTTTGAAGTTGGATCCAACAGATTTTAACATGCTTGGTTTGTTTAACTAACTACTCCTATCAGATCACTCATATTTTATTCAGTTCATTTCTTCTAATTCAATTTCCTACTGTTATTAGCCTTCAGTTTTGATGCAAGTTTGTTAATCATTGGGATAGATTACAGGTTATAATTTATTTGTTTGACTCTAATGTTAGAAAGCCTATAGTGGTTAATTTATATTTTATTAGTTGCATTATGATTTTCATGAATATATGGCAAGAATTTATGCTATCAAGTAAATAGTTTGTGGATGTAAGTGTTGCGATGATATCCAAAGAAATAGCTTTCTACTTTAGCTCTTATTCATGTGAGTATCTAACAACTTCAGTTTATTGCTATTGTTGGATCAAGCAACAGATTTATTTGTAAGAAGAATCAGACCTTTCGTTTATTTATATAACAAGATCTTCCTTTTAGCTTGTTGGCAAAATTTTATTCCTTTATAAGTTTTTGATCAAAATTCTCTGTTTCAGCATGTGATGTGTAGAGTGAGCCTGCTTCATTCGGTGGATGTGAGAATATGATCAGGTGACATCAATACAAATCGTCAAGCAAATACTTAGCCATCTGCATATTTACTTATTATGGATAAATGTAGAATGTATAATGTTTAAATGATCAAATATGTATTTTTATAACTTTAGTGTGATATGAATTTGAATATGTTGATGTTTGTTACTATTGATATTCTTAATGGAATTGAATTTATGTTGTATGAGTTATTGAATTTATTTTTTGAATTCTTGAATTAAAATTTTCCATTATTGTGGAAGTTATAAGCTGCCACTGATTATTTTTTTAAAAGATTGAGATCAGATTGTGGGGGTTTAACCCTCTTACATTATTTTTCAAAAAATACTGAGATCATATTTTGGGTGTTACAAATCGTCGCTAATTGCCTTTAAAAACAGCCACAAATTAAAACTTTATATTGTGGCGGTTGTCGTGGAGGTTTTACAAAACTGCCACAGTAATGCTCATGGCGAAGGTAACTGTGGCGTTTTTTGAAACCGCCACAATTCATTTTGTAGGGGTCAAAAAATGCCATAAATCTTAACAATACCCCCACAAAATGAGCCTTTTCTTGTAGTGTAAGAGTTTGAGTCATGACTTATGTTTGCTAATGATACAAAGATGTTTGCAATTAGAAAGATTACAACTATATAGAGAGCTACTACTGCAGCAGGTAAAGGCACTAGTAGAGTGAGTGTCCTTGATGACGTGGCCTAGTTTGAGGCCCTATCAGATCATGCATACTAGATGTGCAAATTTCCTGATTAAGACCCGAATATGGTAATATCTAACTCACCTCACAAATAGCAGAAGAAGGATATGAGGTAACCAGTTAGTATTGATTATCGGTATTTATAATTCAGGCAAAGAAATATAAGCATTTTGAGTTACATTTAACAGTATCAGAGGCATGTACAATTTTCCACACCCATATCAATTACACCATATAGAGCTAACAGATATAGTTCAAGAGAAGGATAGGACATCAGCATCCAGCTGGGTTAGAATAACCTAAAATGGTAGATGGAACGTTAGCATTAGATCTCTTTGTGAGACACCTAGGTGATGCACTCTAGAATTTACAATCATATATAAATAGTAGAATGTTCAAAAAATTTAGAAGATATGCACTAGAATCGTAGAAGAAAAAATATTTAGCTTAGTATGACTCCCGTCTCTAGTAAAGAGAGATGTTAGGCTACCTGAAGATATAGTGAGATAAAGCAAGGGGTAGCTAAAAATGAATAAATTTTTTTGTTGAGGTTTTCACAATAAGGTAATATATGGAAACATTAGCATGAGAATAAGAAATGAGTAAATGAAGTATTATGAGAAAGATGTGATAAATCGGTGATAATGGTAAATTAAAATTTGACAAGATGAAATAACAACAACAACAACAACCCAGTATAATCCCACTTAGTGAGGTCTGGGAAGGGTAGTGTGTACGCAGTCCTTACCTCTACCCTAGGGTAGAGAGAATATTTCAAAATAGACCCCCGGCATCCTTCCCTCCAAGAACTTCATTCCTTGCTCTTGGGGAGACTTGAACTCACAACCTCTTGGTTGGAAGTGGAGGTTACTTACCATCAGAACAGCCCAGTAAAATTTGACAAGATGATTGAGTATATTGTCAAGAGAAGGAAAAGACAAGAGGAGACAGACTTTGAGAATATAAAAGGGTATAAGCAATAAAGTAATATCCTCATTTCGAGAAATGAGTTGGTGAGTCTAACGTAATTATCAGAAGGCTAAGTTAGACCCCCTTGAGTAAAAGAAAACATGGCTAGTAAATGAGATAAACCGAATATGTATTAGGGACTAGATGATTTGATAATAGCCGACATCATGAGAATTTCAGAGATCACGTTTCGACAGTAATAGAATGGACAATAGATGAATAACCTTTTAAAGGTTATTTAGGAAGACGCTTCCCATTAACAAGCACTATGAGTAGAGTTAAGCTTAAGGGACTAGGTATGACAGTTACACTAGATATCACCCTCGTGCGTAAGAATTTCAGTTATCTCTGGAACAGAAGGGTTACTACAAGGTGAGTAAGTGATATTGAAGATGTTAAAAGATGACAAAGGTGAAGAGGTAAAACATCTACAGGTAAAACTTCATAGCATTAGATGTTAGTACTCCCCTAAAGAGGGGAAGATGGTGTGATATTCTAAGTCGAAGTAAAGTGGTTCAAGTAAATATAGCAAGTAAAAGGAAAAATGCAGTAAAAGCCAAGAATGAATGAAATAGTATTAATTTAGATCATACAGATACGTTACGACTCTAGAATATTGTTGATACCCAATTTTCCCCCAATATTTAAAAACTATGCTTGGGCATCAATTAGTATTTTTTTATATAATTTCTACATTTTAAAAAATATTTTAACTAATTTCACCCAACATTTATTTTATAAAAAAATTATTAAATTGCATCACAAAATAGTTTTAATAATTTTTTGGCTTAATTTTATCACTTGTTTCCATATTATATTTTAATTATTGCACAAATAGCTACTGCTGTATTTTTAAGATACAATTGCAATTACTTTGCAATTGTAAACTACACATGTGTTATTACATTATTTTACTGGAAAATAGTCTTTTATATTTTTGAAATATTAGTGTAATTACTTTAAAACATTTCCATGCATTAAAATCATTTGTTATAATTTTATTAACCAATTTTAAAATTGTTTTACCAATTAATTCGGTATTTAACAAATAGCCCCTTTTCATTTAAAACTTAACCTATCAACTAGCCCAATTTTAACCCTTTTGAACCAGCCCAGAAACCCCAGGCCCAATGCCCATCTACTCCAATTCAATACCCGGCCAAATCCTGACCGTTGATTATTTTGATCAACGGTCAAAGTTTCCCCCTTCCTAAATTAACCCAAGTAACCCCTTCCCCAAACCCCTCTAACCTAATTCATTTTACACCTTACACCGTCGTCACCTAATCCTCTCTGCTGTCAAACGCTCTCAACCTAAACCCTAAATCTACAAATGTCGTCACTCATCTATGGCCATCTCTGATGATCTCTCACCACCTCTCAGGCCTCTAATGGCCTCCCTCACGTCAATCTTGCCATCTCTAGGGCCCTCAAGGGACCAGGGCTAGTTGACTTGCCTCTATGACTCCTCTCTCTCCTGTTTCAGGCCATTCCGGTGTGATTCCGAGTGAGATCGTCCTATATTAGCTACGATCTATGATTTTCTAAACAGATTTCTTCATCTCTATATGGCTCTCTTCGAAACCCTAATTTTCTTTCCAAACCTCTTAGATATGTATAGATCTAAGATGATTTGGGTTTGTTTCATGTGAGTTTTACAACAGTCTTTAGATTCTTTACAAGACTCGTATGATTTTTAAGTGATTTTCATCTTTTCCTTAAACTAGGGTCTCCGGAATTTCTTTTTAAAAATTATTTAATTATTTTTTGTGTTTAATCTTCTGCTTCTCATATATTTTTGACTTATTTTTATGAGCCTGCTACAACCTTAGCATGTTTGTACTGAAAACCCTAATTTTTGGGGTTCTTCGTTTGGTTTATGGACGTACATTTGATTGTGTTCTTGCTTTGGGTTCTCATGAGTTCTCATGATTTTCTTGTCCTAATATGCTTCTACGGAATTGCTTAGTTCAACGCTTTCACTGATTCTATATGCTTGATCTTTCTCATTGAATCAGTGTCATTTAACTATGCGTTTTGTTAAAGCTGTGTGAAATCCTGACTATTCATGTTCTACCTTATTTTATATGCTAAGCATGATGAATCTTTTATGACTTTCTGAACCCTTGATTACTCTGAATCCCTTATTTCCTGGTTTAATTTGAACACCTTCCATTTAGTTCTTGATTCTTACCTCTCTATTCGATTTGACTGGATTGCTTGCGTTAATTAATTTTTCCCTGCCTTGCTTGTATTCCGCTGATTATTACTGATTTGTTTCCTTAATTAAACTATTGTTCATTTACCCCTAATTACCAATTCTATGCCTAAACTTTACTTGATGCTTTCTTTAAATACATAGCATCTTTTACCGTTGATTTAACTGTCCTTTGATTAAGGGAAAGACTTTGCTGATTTACGTGTGACTTTTCTGATTTACTACTTAATTGATCTCTTACATTATGTGTCAAGCTTTTTATTACTATATAAAGTTCCCCTTATTTTAAGTTCAAAACAACGAATATTTGTTCAAAAATCACTACTTCTTACACTCTAAAGTTCCCTTTCTCTGCTGATACTTGCTGATCTAAGCCGGCTGAAAGCCAAGGCTAGATATTGGAACTTCATTTGCTTTATATTCTGCACCCTTTTCTTCAACTGGTATGTCTCTAGTTAAGTTTTGGAATCCAAACCCTTATGTGTTTCCATTCCTGCACTAGTTCATCAATTATGAGTTCAACTTGTATTCCTGCCTACCTTTTGCTCAACATATCTAAAATTTGCCTATTCAATGTATTCTTTAATTTTGCATTGTTTCTTGCTTACTTCTTTGCTTAGAAGGTCTAAAATTCTATCATTTTCAATGTATGCACGCTCTCTTGCCTACCTCTTCACCTAGAATGTCCAAACTATATATTTATCCTATTCAAGATAGGTCAACTGTTATCTATGTCCTAACTATTTACTGAGTTTTTAAGATCCAAAGTGTTGCATGCAGTTTGTGCCTATATATTTCTCCTTTCTGTATCCCTGTACCCTAAGGTGATTCTTATATGCCACAATCCCTTATCCCAATGTGGAGTTCTGTTTGTTAAGTATTCTGAATGACTTTTGCGACCAATTTATTGTCTGCTACTTGATACTCTTCTCAAACTATCTTTTACCTCTAAATTATTTCCTATTTCTGAAAAACTTTTCTACTTTTGATGTCATTTCTATACTATTTCCAAAACAAAACTGTGTCAAGCACTTTGACTTTGCTATTAGAATATTAGGTTTCGCCCCTATGGCATGTGTACTGCTTTAAAATCCTTTAGATCTCTCTGAACTCTGGCATGTCAGAGCTGGCCTTTCCACACTGCACCTAAATCAATTATTGTTTGAGAAAAAGGTCTAGGTGTGAGCATTGTCCGGGATCCTTGAGGTCCTTAGGGAACTCCGACATACCTAAACAAGATACTATCTATGGAACTTTGGCATTTGAGGCTATGGGGGGCTTGGGAGGTCATTTGGGCCTATTTCAGGCTCCCTATAGTTCACTTCTTCTTTTTCTTTATTTGTTTATGTAATTTATTCATCTGGTTAAACAACATTGGGGTGATTAGTGAAAAAGGCTGGGTAGTTACATATCATATTGGGTAAATCGGGTAGATACCATTCCAATATGATTATGTCAATTCTAATGGGTTTGCTATGTTTGCTTTACAATATTAGAAACCATTCCTATAGGATATAAATGGCCTTATAATTAGATATCATGCCTATAGGGTGTAAAGTGATTGAATTTTATGTTTTGTTACATCATGTATTCAAACTCGCTTCCTTAGAAATCATGCCTATAAAGATCTAAGTCAGCTCTTAATAATTAGATGTCATGCCTATGGGAGTTAAAATTAATTCTAAGAGAAATCATGCCTATAGGATTTAAAATCAGTTTAGTTAAAATCAGTTTAATTCATGTTAGTTCATTCTAAATTAGTTTAGTAAACTGTCTGTTTCTTTAAATGAGTTTTCAAATAATGCCTTAATTTACTACCGCTAGAAAGCATGTCTATAATATCTCAAGTGTCCGTTTAAAAACTGTTCACCATTTTACTGCATTAATGTAGATATCATGCTCTTAGGACATCACTTTTCTGCGTTTAGGCCAGCCTATAAGGCAATTTAAATTCTGCAACTCAGAAACTGTGGTTTGTTGCTTAAAACTGTTCAAATTTAACAGATCTAAATTAGTAGGCAAGCTAAATAAGATTTTGACACTTTGTCCAAGTTCAATAATGTATAAACCATGCTCACTTAGATATCATGTTCTACGATTTTCTCTTAAAATACCTTGCTGATGTTTGAAGACGTGCATTTACTTGCTATATTAGTGGAGGTGACTGTGAGCCTGTAATTAGTTCCCTTTAAATGCAGTCCTAACTATTCTTGATTGACGCCTAGACATTTATCCTTTTAAAACCTTAGGGTGGTTGATAACTGTCAAAAATAGAGGTGCTAAATACCTCTAGGGCCTCAAGGAAGGGACGGGTAGTGCACGCGTATGATATTTTCAAGGTTGCTAGAAAGCTTTAGGCTATGACCAAGGGGAGAGAATTGGGTAGAAAGGGATATGATGACTACGCACTAATGTCACATGTAGCCCCTCATTAAGAAGTGATTACCGGGCATTGTGTGGGATGAATCTGTAGGCTAACCAACCTAGGACCCCTCTTTCCCAATTTGCAATGTTTAAACTTTACTTTTTCTCTACATATGCAACTTGTTCAAATCTCTTCTTTTTTTTGTCTCCTTATTTGAGTCATACAAATGCCTAAAACGTGCCTTTATTCGCAAGTATGTGTCTAAACTATTTATTTTTTTAAAGGAATAATTTATAAGTATAACTTCGGTCGGGACCCATCGCTGTGGATCGAGAGGGGTTCCTAACACCTTCCCCTCAAGTTTATTTCTAGCCCTTACCCTAAACCTCTGGTAATGCAAACTAGTCAAGAGTTAATCTCTCAAGGTGCCCTAACGCACCATAATCCCTTAGGTGGAGACTCTTCAAAACCCAAATTCCCAAAAGGAAATGAGTTATTACCCCCATAAAATGTCGGAACTCGGACTTCTCCCCGCGAGGAGGGAAAAAATGGGGCACGACTAACATTATGCAAGCACGAGGCTGCAAATAGGCTGTAAAGGTTCCCGGCCATAACGTTAATTGATAAATAAGTGTGAATGGACACTTCATACATAATGATCTAGTGCAAGAGGTAAGTTTTAAAAAAAAAGACATAACCCAAGAGAGGTTACACAGAATATAGATATGAGAGTGGACCAACGAGTAGTTATAAGTTGATTCAGGAAGAGCCTACTAATGGCTAGATAAGAGGTCACACATAAATTAGCAAACCATGCAAGATAACGTAGTGAAACCCAGCATAGAGAATTCAGTCTCACTAATACAAGATAGTAATCCTTGAGAATTATTCAGATATTATTTGGGATAGTTAAAGGTACCGTATAAGTATTACGGAAATAAAAGAGAGTGCCACTGGGGAGACAATCAAAATTTGAGTTCAGATGTAACCCTACAAGCACAAAGGAATGGAGATAAGTAACTAAGGGTAATTACAGGTGAGTAAAAACATCAAAAATTCTATCGGGTATACGATTCAATAAGCTCGCAGCTTTGCAAGAGTCATAGGGTCTCCTCAATGTACTATAATGAAAGACTAGTTGAGAAATAAGGAAGAATGCTTCTACTTAAGCATAGCAACCTGAATTCGATATTATAGAAGAAATTATATTAAAACAACAATCTCATTAGAACATTGTATGCACTCCATAAGAAAGTGTCACCTATCGTGACTAATGATTGGAAAGTAAAATCAAACGCAATATTCGAGATCATATGAGTTGCATGAAATTCCAATATGCATGGGCACTAAGATAAGCTAAGTATTTAGGCAACAAGTGGTAGAATGACCAGAAAAAGTAATTGCTTAAATTTAAAGACAGTTGAGAAGGCACAAAAAGAATTATTTGATCTATGACACAGAGTTGGTTACGTTATGAACGCAACTAAGATTTCAGAGTATTATCCATGCAGCATATATGTTGATATTCTTACAACTATAAGAGACTTTCGTATATCACTAAAAGAAATAATTGAGTCCATGTCATAGATAAATACTTGAATTATTAGAAGATTATGACTTAGATGTTCCATAGCGTCCACAAAAGGCTAATGTAATACCTAATACCCTGAGCTGCATAATGTAAGTCAGCTTTAGTTACTTAAAGGCTTAGAGAGAAGAGGACGCTCGAGAGTTACATAAGCTAAGTAAATCAAGAGTACGAGTAATATAGCCAGAAGATTATAGAAATTGTGACTCAGAACATAGTAAAATCACTCTTAATAACAGAAGTACAAGAGAGACAGTACAACGACTATATTCTATAACAGCTCTGTGATAAAGCCAGTTACAAGAGTACCATCCATAGAGATAATAAAAGGTGGAATGGATATGACGGGATAAATATGTGCCCCCACTATTGTAGGACTCTGGGACATTACCAGGGCGAGGGAGCATCATTTTTCCCATTTGAGTAAAGAACACAAATACTACCGCATCGCAATCTAGAATACTACAAAAATTAAGAAGACATGATCTGAGACGAGTGACATCATGTGGTCGGTACTTATAAGATGATTTCCGATTATAAAATATAATATGGATGAATGACTCTCCAGATCGATTGTTCAGTTCAAAGTGTCTTTTAGGCCAAGCCATGCTAAAAATAGAAATGTGCTAGGTTTTACAAAAGTACCACAATTTAAAACAGCAAGAATGTGAGTGAGCTCAGACGAAAAGCCAAGTATAAATTTTTACGAGACCGGGATAAGATAGGAGACTAGAAAAAGAGGTTGAGAAGTTGAAGCCTATCCTAAATCACTCACTATTCAAGCAGAGCAGAAATATATGCATATCTCTATACAAGATGCGACAGAAGGGTAGAATAACAATGTTACAAATACCAAGCTGATACCGAAGCTTAACAAAAGTAAAGTGATAACTATGAGAGCCAAGGTGAGGACTGTATTTGGTTCTAAGAGCATTCGAATAAAAGTGTATGATGGCCAAGGTCGTAGAATGAAAATTCTGAAAGTTTGAACATATGGAAATTCATAGACAACTTGGTATTCATAAATATGTAGCCTACGAAAAGCATTATGAGATCCGGTAATAAGGGTAATGGTCCTTACAAAGTCATTCGACGGATATGTAGAGTAGCTTATGAGATTGTGTATACGGTGAAAATAATATAGTCAGATTTTGTTGTCATTATGACACTTCATAATCCCGTCCCCAGAAGGATCGAGGCTCAGCTCGAGGCTCGACCCCGAAGGTTCTCAATATTCAACCTTGTGTCAGTGCAAATCGATTGCTACGATGGACAAACGGGAAGTTCCCAAGACACGTGGTTAAAGCTGACCAAGTCTATTAGGCCAGTACAAGCCCATACCGTGGCATTAAATTATTTTACTGGCCATATATCTTTGTAATAAATGCATTTGTAACTTGTTGGGATTCCACCTCATATATAAAGGGGATCCTTATCATTTTGTGACGAATAAAATTCAATACTAGAACAAGAATATTCTCTGCTCTCTAACTTAAACACATTCCCCCTTGATTTTATTGCTTACATTTATTATATTGCTTACATTTATCATGTTTTATTGATTTTTCTTCATTTATTACTCATCATTGATCATAAAGAGCCATCATCAAAGCTTTTACGACTGTAAGTCCTTCATCGTCTATACACAGTCAATTGCTTTAGCCAGACCTCAAGGCCCCTATTGGATAGCTCGAGACCTCGACTCGGCCACTCGGTTTGCTTGCCACGCTATCTTCAAGCTCTTATCTTATTTTCTAGTCTCGCACTTAACATCTACTGCCTAACAACTAGCATAAAGTAAATCATGCATTTTTAGAACCAAAAAAATCAAATCTAATTATAATTACCATTTTCAAGGTAAATAGTTTAGCGCACACTGTGAGGCCAAAAATAATAATGATTGTTTTCGTGCTGGTTTACCAAATAACACAATTTATGCTTCACACTTTTTCTTGTACAAGAATCTTTGATTTCAGGTCAAAATGTCTAACCCAGTTAATGCACATGAGGACAACGGTCCTGAGGACCATGGAGAGAATGGTGTAATTGTTCCACGAATCGGTGTACTACCACGAAATCCTGAGGATGCATCAGAACCACTTCCCGTGGATGCGGTCTCACGCAAAACCCAGCACGTCGATATAAGATCCCACACTAACAGGAGTATACGCCAAGAAAACCAAAAAGAAGCTCCAAAAACTCCGGATCGGGAAGAACAAGTGGTTAGCCTTCACATTATATTTGAGCTGTTACAGGCATAGCAGTTGGCGATTGCTCAACTGCAAATCCACAAAAAAACTAGAGGAACAACGGGTCAGCAGCCGGCCCTGCTATCATAAAGATGCTCGAGGATCTCACAAAAAGGATTGAGTCGGATGAAAAGAAGATAGAAACCAATGACAAAAAGGTGGAGACCTACAATTCAAGGGTCGATCAAATTCTTAGCGCACCCCAATCCTAAAGGTGTAGATTCAAAGAAATTCATACAAAAGCAATTCCCACAAAATGCTGGTCCAAAGCCCATCCTGAAGAAATTCAAAATGCCCGATCTTCTGAAGTACAACGGAACCTCGGACCCCAAGGAGCACGTCACTGCTTACACTTGTCCGATGAAGGGAAATGACCTGAAATACGACGAGATTGAATATGTCCTGCTAAAAAGGTTTGGAGAAACACTTTCAAAAGGGGCCATGATGTGGTATCACAACCTATCCCCAAATTTGATAGACTCATTTTCCATGCTGGCTGGTTCTTTTATAAAGGAACATGCCAGTGCCTTCAAGGTTGCTATGAGGAAATCCGACTACGGGAGTTTGTATCTCGCTTTCAAATGGAGCAAATGGAATTACCACTAGTCTCCAATGACTGGGCAGTACATGCCTTCACTCAAGGTTTAAACGAACAAAGCTCAGTAGCTTCGAAGCAACTAAAGCAGAACCTGGTTGAATATCCCACCGTGATTTTGTCACATGTCCACAACCGGTATCATTCAAATATTAGGGTCGAGGACGACCAACTAGGACACCCCTTTGGCTTAGTATATATTAGTAGGCTCTTGGAAAAGGAACCAAGGCCAAATAAGAAAAGGTACCAACCGTACACCGAAGATCGAAGTAATGCACCAAGGCGTAACATACCCTGAAATGACCGAAGGGCAGATTAAGGTCAGAATCCTCAGGGACTCGTTAGTAGATCTGGATACGATAGACACATAGTATCGACGGAGGCACCCTGCTTGTTTGAATACAACTTAAAAATTGATGTTTTGGTCATCGTATCTGCCATCGGTAAAATCAGAGATACCAAATGGACAAAACCCATACTATCAGGTCCTTCGCAAAGGAACCCTAACTTGGTGTGTGTAGTTCATGGCACACAAGGTCATTGGACCAAAGATTGCATACATCTCCGAGAAGAAGTAGCCCGACTAATCAACAAAGGGCACCTCCGAGAGTTCCTCAGCAATCGAGCCAAAAATCAATTTCGAGAAAGAGAGGTGAACATGAAAAACAAAACAGATGAGCCTCAACATGTCATCCACACGATCGTTGGAGGGATCGACATCCCGTAATAACCCGTGGTCAAAAGAACAAAAATATCCATCACCAGGGAGAAGCAAACTCAAGGTTACATACCCGAGGACGCTCTCATATTCAGCGACGATGACATCGAGGCCATGTCTCAGCCTCATAATGACGTAGTGGTAATTTCTTTTCTTGTAAATACATTTCAAATTAAGCGTGTGCTTGTGGATCAGGTAGCTCGACCAACATTATCAGGTCGAGGGTGGTGGAGCAGCTTGGACTGCTCAACCAAATAGTGCCTGCCTCTCGAGTCCTCAACGGATTCAACATGGTGAGTGAGACAACGAAATGGGAAATCACCCTCCCAGTCAACGTGGCCGGCACAACCCAAAATGTCAAGTTTCATGTCATCGAAGGTGACATGAGGTAGTGCCTTGCTCGGAAGGCCATGGATACACTGCATGAGAGTAGTACCATCAACCCTTCATCAAATGATGAAGTTTCCAATAAAGGACGAAATAAAAACTATATATGGGGAGTAGCATGCAGTAAGAGAGATGTTTAAGGTGCACGATATGACACCTTGAACATCGGAGGATAAGAAAATAGTGATGTAGTAATCACAAGCCACATTCGCGGTTACACCTGAATAAATGAGCAAAGGACCGTACCGCATCCCCAGAGTAAGTAGTTGAAACATAACGAGGCTTGAAGCGCCATCACCACTAAGGTATAACCATCTCCCTTTTTATCTTGCGCCATCACCACTAAGGTATAACCATCTCACTTTTTATCCTACATCTTACACTAACCTATTTTCAAGAGTCCGGTTAGAACAATCGAAGCACGTTCCAACTTAAAGACCTTAGGTTTTGAAAGCATGTGTTGCACTCTTTTCCTTCGATTGGATTTTATCCCAAGAAGGGTTTTACCGGCAAGGTTTTTAATGAGGCAACATCTATATGCTACCTAAGGAGAACTTAAAAAAGTATTCAATGCTTCTCTTCAATCAACCTCGAGTATAGGGGGGTATCCCCTGGGGAGATCACCTCCTCGATAAAGTCAAGATGAGCCAAAAAGGTCTCGATAGGAAAATGATGTATCGGGCCATATGGTCGAATGAACCATGTCCGCATAGAATAATTGAACCCTTAACGACGAAAACATGTATAATTGTGCCAAGTAATCGAGGAATATTTTTTCCATCAAAACACAGTTCGCTTCAAAGAAGTCCGCTATTTTTTCAAGAAACAACTCCAGAGCCAGAAATTTCCCGAATACTCGGAAGCTTCGAACTCGTAAGCCCTCAACGAGGCTGATAATAGGCGAAATCTGAGTGATTTAGCCATTATTTATGCTTTCGTTTAATTATATTCCAATAACGTAGTATATATAATTGATGAGAAATAGGCTTTTAAATTGTGATTTTTATACTTTGCAGAAAGAGGAGCCTATATAAATATTTGAAAAGGTTATGGAATGATTTAGGAGAAAAAAAAACCTCTCGGGACGTTTACACCCATGGACGAGACAAGAAACTACGCCCAGTGATCCGCGCGAAGCCCGCGTGAAATCGCGCATTTTTAGTCGCTGAAGTAGTAGAGTGTGCAAGATCGCGCGAAGACCGCGCGAAGTCGCACGTTTTCTGTCCGGGAAGTGAATTACTGAGGGGTAAAATGGGAAATCTGAGGGGATCCACTCAACTTACATAAAGTAAAGCTCCATTATGGAGAGATAATCAGATTTTAAGGAGAAAAAGGGAAGAACAATAGAGATCTTGAGAGAGAAAAACAAGGAGAAGATTCATCTTGGAGAGGAAAATCAAGGAGGAACAACATCTTGGAGCTAGGATTCAAAGAGTTCTACTAAACTTTCTTCTTGTATTTACTTATATTATGTTTAAGACTTTTATTGTTGATTTTTGAATGAATATGAGTAGCTAAAAACTCAAGTATCCTGGGGTCATGGATGTTAGATGATTATGTTGTTTGAAGCTTAGATTGAAGATCTTGAATCTATCATTATGGGTTGTTTATTTGATTCTGCTTTTAATTATTTTACTGCGTAGCTAACAGTGAAATACTATTAAAGAATCTTGAGTTAAACTTGACAAAGGAAATTCTTGATTGCATATAGAATCAAATAGAACAAGATTTGAATCCTGGGCATCGGGTGAAGGATTTGCGATTAAGATAGACATATACTTAATTGCCTTGTTTGGTTAAAAAATAGGAGTTGTAAATGCATTCTTGTTAATATTAATACCATAGACATATAGGTATTAATTTAATTTGAATAGTTGCATAAGAACTCGACAGATTCTTATGAATATTATTAACCTTATAATCAATAACTCGGATAATTCAATAAATCAATTTTAAGTTAGAAAAGTAGCACGATCTCTAGCAATTCCATGACCCTGGAATATCTTTATCCAAATTGTTATCAAAATATTGTGTAATTGGTGCAGTAATTTTGTGTTGAATTATTGTTTAATTATTAAGTAAATTGTAAATTGGTTCTTTATATATTTTGTGATAATTTAGTTTGAATTGATAATTCATTGAGTCGATATCAGTTGAGAAGTTGATCACAATTCCTCGTGTGAACAATACTTTACTTACTACTATATTACTTGTCGATCGCGTACACTTGCGTGAGTGTTTTGATCGCAACAAGTTTTTGGCGTCGTTGCCGGGAAATTAGAAATTAACTATTCTTCTCAGTTAGACTTTTATTATTATTTTTACAAGTTTATTTTCTTTTCTTTTTGTAAATATGTTATTTTTATAACTATTTGTTTTTTCTCTTAGTATGTTTCTAGTTCTCTCAGGATGACATCTGGGGATGAAATATACGGAGGTAAGGTTAATGATGAAGACGCTTGGTTGACGGAAGATTTTTATGGCCCGTATTTTTGGGCTAGTCATGGCCTCACCTCTTGGAGATCTGAATTTGAATATGGGAGTAAAGGTTGGTATTGGGACGGATATTCTCAATTAGTGGATTCTGCGGAACGACGTTGTTTACTAACAACGGTGATGAAAGATTGGTCTAAGGAGAGAGATGAGCTTGCATAAAAAAGTAATAATTTTAGCTTGGTTGTGCATAACTTGGATTCATATTTGAGTGCAAAGATTGATGCGTGTAACGCACAACAATTTAATGATGAGTTGTATGAAGCTGGAAAAAATCTTCTAGACTAAATAGAGGAGCTAAAACGAGAATACCAATCATTAGATCATATTTTTCTGGAGGATGTCCATGCTAAGAAGAGTGCTCTAGAGTCATGTGAGGGGGTAGATAACATTACTTTAGGAGAATTAAGTGTATGTATACATGAGAATGTAAATAGTAGTAAAATTCATGAGTTTGGGAGCATTAAACCTCATTCCAATAATTTTTCCACGTTGTGTTTAGATAGTAAGATAGTAATCGAGCCATCTGAGCCTATGGGAAAGTCAAAGAGTGAGGATGAAAGTGCCTATATTCTTGAATTTGTTGTGCAAAAAAGCAAAAATTATATTCCTCATCCAAAGGCCGAGAAGTGCCGAGTGAAAAATTTATTACTTGGCCTGGCTATCTTTGTAGCCCCACCAAAGGAGCATAACGACAGAATGGATGCCTTAGTAGGGGTACAATTCATAAGTTCAAGGTGGAAGAAAAAAAGTGGTTCACGTTGTATATTGTCTCTTTAGGATTCGTATAATATGCCTATATAGTATATTTTGTATAATAATTTTGAATTTTGTAAAATAGACTAATTTCTTTTTATGTTTATTGTTTATATTTTCAGCTTAGTTTGTGAATTTTTATTTTATGTACAATTGTTGCAATTCTCTCTAATAATTGGGTAGACCAATAAACATTATATCATTCTAATTGAAGAACAGGGTAGTTTGAATTCCTGTTATACATACTAAGTGTCAACATGATAATAACATAAGTGTGGGGTATTTACTCCACCTGCTCTTAAAATGATTTTTTTATCATATTGTGTAGATATAATGTCTCGGAGACCAAGCAAAAGATCAAAAACTAGACCATCTGAGGTTGCATCTAGTAGCCGACGAGGATGAGGATGTGAAGATGATGGTTCTTAAGCCAATGGCCTCAGGGAGTATTTTTCTGATCTATTTTGTTTTTCTTTTGCATTGGGGACAACGCAAAGTTTTAAGTGTGTGGTGACTTGCCCCTATTGTAATGTATATACTTTAATATTTTTCGTATCTTAGTTGTTGGTTTGATATATTATAGCATTAGTAGGTAGTAAGTAGTACTAATGCTGATTTGTTTTTCGTTTGGTATCCAATAATTTCCCCTTGATTTTTTTTTGTGCCGCGGTTCTTTTCCAATGGTGTATTTGAACCGGTATAGTATAATTTTTGTGATAATTTAAATAAGTTGTTCCTAATTTACAGAGTTAGTCTCCTCAAATGTACATGCTTTAGAAGTGATATATGCCTTATTTGTGATATTCAACCTCAGTTCTTGATTCTAAAATAAGTGCCTTAAATTGTATAATTATGACTATGCTTAACTGCTTTGACTAGAGAGTCGAGAAAGATCCAAGCTTGAGTGAATTGTGTGCCAATGTGTGAGTAAGGATTGCTGAAATATTCTGTATATAATAATTGGTGTCTAGAACTTGCCCCCAAGTATTTTGCACAGCGAAATAGTAGCATTATTCAGTTTAGGAGATGATATATGCATTTCTTTATTGAACCAGTTTGATAATTATTTCCACCTAATTGCATATATCTTAGTCAAACCTTTTGAGCCGTTAATCCTATTTCTTTGTTTTAATGTTGAAGAAGTTGAGAAGAAATTGGTTGGTTTATCTTGAAAAAAAAAACAGAAAAGAGTGAAGAATAATTCATATATGTATATATATGTATATATATATAGGGGATGAATTTTCAGTAGTAACATTCCCTAACTTAAGGTGCTTAAAGAGAATGGGATTTGTTGTTAGTATGTAAAAATCTCAAAAAGGTTGGAGATGGTTTAACATAGGAGTGATGCTGAAATTATGAAATATGTTGTACGTATGGAAGTGTTCAAAGAGGTGTAGTTACTACATTCTACATTTTTCACACCATTTTTGTAGCCTACATTACAACCAATTAAAGTCCTACTTGATCTTTGACTGAATAAGCTTAATTAGTAGAGTATTACACTAGGGGCAAGCATATTGTATGTCATCTGTTGCACATGAATTTCAATTCTGAGAGTGAGTTAATTCTTCCTATTTTGAGTTCCTAAATATTCTTGATTATTATTTTGAGAGGAACTAGTCTATATTATTTTTGTGAGGGCACATGATTTGTAAAGGCAAGGAGAAGTTTTGATCTTTGTTTTAGAGTAAGTAAGCAAGTTGTAAAAAAGTGTGGCACTTAGGAGTCATGTCTTGAGGTTGAAATATTATGAATTGGTATTTAAGTGTTAGCATGTGTTGAAATTGTTTGATTAAAGGTTGTCCTTATGTGAAATGTATGTTAATTGCTCGAGGACTAGCAATGAATTAAGTGTGTGGTGTCGATAATAGGCGAAATCTGAGTGATTTAGCTATTATTTATGCTTCCGTTTAATTATATTCCAATAACATAGTATATATAATTGATGAGAAATAGGCTTTTAAATTGTGATTTTTATACTTTGCAGAAAGAGGAGCCTATATAAATATTTGAAAAGGTTATGGAATGATTTAGGACCAAAAACAACCTCTCGGGACGTTTACACCCATGGACGAGATAAGAAAATACGCCCAGTGATCCGCGCGAAGACCGCACGAAGTCGCGCGTTTTTAGTCGCTTAGACAGTAGTGTGTGCAAGACTGCGCGAAGTCGCGCATTTTCTGTCCGGGAAGTGAATTATTGAGGGGTAAAATGGAAAATCTGAGGGGATCCACTCAACTTACATAAAGTAAAGCTCCATTATGGAGAGATAATCAAATTTTAAGGAGAAAAAGGGAATAACAATAGAGATATTGAGAGAGAAAAACAAGGAGAAAATTCATCTTGGAGAGGAAAATCGAGGAACAACATCTTGGAGTTAGGATTCAAAGAGTTCTTCTAAACTATCTTCTTGTATTTACTTATATTATGTTTAAGACTTTTATTATTGATTTTTGTATGAATATGAGTAGCTAAAAATTCAAGTATTCTGGGGTCATAGATGTTAGATGATTTTGTTGTTTGAAGCTTAGATTGAAGATCTTGAATCTATTATTATGGGTTATTTATTTGATTCTGCTTTTAATTATTTTACTGCGTAGCTAACAGTGGAATACTATTTAAGAATCTTGAGTTAAACTTGACAAAGGAAATTCTTGATTGCATATAGAATCAAATAGAACAAGATCTGAATCCTGGGCATCGGGTGAAGGATTTGCGATTAAGATAGACATATACTTAATTGCCTTGTTTGGTTGAAAAATAGGAGTTGTAAATGCATTATTGTTAATATTAATACCATATGCATATAGGTATTAATTTAATTTGAATAGGTGCATAAGAACTCGACAGATTCTTATGAATATTATTAACCTTATAATCAATAACCTGGATAATTCAATAAATCAATTTTAAGTTAGAAAAGCTGCACGATCTCTAGCAATTCCATGACCCTGGAATATCTTTATCCAAACTGTTATCAAAATATTGTGTAATTGGTGTAGTAATTTTGTGTTGAATTATTGTTTAATTATTAAGTAAATTTTAAATTGGTTCTTTATATATTTTGTGATAATTTAGTTTGAATTGATAATTCGTTGAGTCGATATCAGTTGAGAAGTTGATCACAATTCCTCGTGGAAACGATACTTTACTTACTACTATATTACTTGTTGATCGCGTACACTTGAATGAGTGTTTTGATCGCAACAGAGGCACTATCAAGTTTATAAAGAACGGCTCCAGAACCAAAAAAATTTGATGTCTCGGGGACTGTCACTGATTGTCACCCTATCGAGCTGTCAAAACTTGAGGCGGTAAGATGCTATGCGGGCAACCTCGAGCTTGTAAGACTTCCATGAGGCAATACCAAACATGTAACACCTCAAGCAAGGGATGAATTATATTTGTTCCAAGAAACCAAAGAATCTGTAAGACCTCAAGTAGGGCATGTTATAATTTATAAGAACTTACAAAAGGCATAATCCAAATCTTAAAGTTAAAGCTATATATTAGAACTTATAAGACCCCTAAAATGGCACACCGTCAATGTAAATTCCAAAACTACTTCACTCAGGGACTAAAAGGATACGACCAAACATAATGACTACGATCACAAAGCTTTGCCAATCTAACGCGTCTCGTGGACGCCCGACCGGTGCCATAAAATCATAGGCCTTCAAATTACTTCGAAAATACTTCGAAAAAACTAGTTAATTAGGTTACCCTCAGCACAAGCAAAAGATCTTCGATCATGTCAGCTCTAAACAATATGCTTCAAAACAATTTAGCCATCAAGCAAAACCTCCCGAGGTGCTCATTTATCGCTACATAAATGGCTCACAATCGAGGTTCTTATCGAACCGTCGATGAGTCGGGCGAACACAAAAACTTCAAAAAGTCTTTTACGAGGGAAAAATAAAGCCTATATTAGAGGTCGTACCGACCCAACGCATAAGAGCCTAAACCCTACCCTATGTTAAGGGTCGTACCAACCCAACTCATAAGAGCCTAAACGCCAGTCCATATTAGAGGTCGTGCCTTCCCAACATGTAAGAGACTAAGTGCCAGCCCATAGAGTTTATACCGACCTAATGCATAAGAGCCAGCCTAAAATTTAAAAACCAAAGGGTCGATAAGCTTGAGCCGAAATCTGACTCGAAAACTGAGCCCGTAATGGTTAACTAAAAAGTGCCAAAGGGCAAGTGCGTAAGAGTCTACGCGCCATCCCAACAAGCCTCATGGCTGATTTGCAAACCTAAGGGTTTTACCTTGAAGTACAATTCATCTAGCTAATTATCGAAAAACGTCAAAATTCAAAACAAAGAAGGACATACACAAGCAAAGGAAAATTCATGAAAGATGAAATGTAAAGGCTTCGTTTTATAAGTATATGTGAAATAACATGAGGCTTCAATTACAAAGTTTTCTAAGAAAATTCTACACAGAATCAAAAATAAAAATCCTAGTCTACTTTCCCCTCGGGGATTGCAGCTCCATCGACCTCTTCCTCATTATCTTCAGTATCGGATACGAGGAACTTGGCATCGTATTCATCTGCCTTGGCCTGTGCTATCTCTTCCAAGAGATCTAAGCCCTTAGCATGGATCTCCTCGAGGGTTTCCTTCCGAGATCTTCACCAGGCATATTCATTACTTTTGCTCTCATGGTTAGAATCCTTTCTCACCTCAGCTCGGGCGTCGGTAGTTTAATTTAAATAGACAACCACTTTCTTATCAGCTTTAGCTCAAATCTCTTCAGCTTTAACCCAGGCATCCACAACCTCGGCCTTCATCTCTAAAAGGTCAGACTCAAGCCTTGCAATCCTGCTCGTCTGGACCAAGCTGTTTTCACGAGCATTCTAAAGTTGCACCTCGAGGGCAGAAGCATTGGACAAAGCATTATTCTTGGCTGCAACTTGGGCATCTATATGAGCCCTTAGCTCATTACCCTCATACTAGATTGGCCAACTTCACCCCAAAAGCATTCTAGGTCCTCCATCTTTCTCTGCAAGTGAAGTATTAAAATAGATCCGCGAGGTAGAAGAAGAAACGTGCATCCCTTCAAAAAAAAGGTTACCTGTATCTTGAGGTAGCCTTCGTAGTTCCAGCTTTGACTCACCTCATACTATAGGTATACCAACTCCTTTGCCCTATTGTTACAAAGAAGCCTGAGGGATTTCTCCCCGTCCAAAGCTTTTCGCAACCTCGCTTCACGGCGGAGTAGCTCGGACTTGAGCTTGTCAAAGGCCTATGAAAAAGAAGCTCAATAAGAAAATGAAAGTTTAAAACTGAAGAACCAATACAGTCGACCAAAACTCACCATAGAACAGAGCTGCTGAGCTTGCTCAAAAGTTAAGAGCGCATCTACTGGCATGATTTTAGCGGCCCTAGTAGAACCACTCCCAATGTGAATATGATCACATGAGACCCCGCTTAACGGTCCATTGCCTCAAAAATCTCTCAAAGTACCTTCGATGGGAAAGGAATACTGTGACAGGAAACCTGTATCTCACGAAGTGCCTTCGACGAGAGAAGAATACGGTGGCAAAAGGAGGAGCCACTCCCCCAAGGATATAAATTTGGGGTGTTACAGGCTAAGTTGCCCCAGGATGTCCCTTTGCTCGAGCCATCGATGTGTGGCCGCTCCCTTCTGCTACGCTAATTTTCATACAACGGCCATCAGGTGCACAATCTACCTTAACGGTTACATCTCCTTTTTGCCTCCAGGCAGACCTAGCTTCACTACAAATATCCTCGCTCACTGAGGATTCCTTATGGTTGTTATCACTCTTCGGCCCTGAAGCCGATGATCCTCCCACCTCTCCTAGAGGGCACGGTCTCATCTCGGAAAATTCTCCGACACCTGCGGTAAAGAAGTTAGGAAACACAAAGGGAAATATTCCTTAAAGAGAAGAATCATATGTTGCTCACCATGGTGTTTTGCCTCTTCGACAAGTCTCGCCACTTAAGCTCATCGTAGGTCGAGCAAGCTACTAGTTTTCGAGTCCAATCCGCCAGATCGAGGACCTCATATGGAAACCACGAGATTGCTGCAGAAAGGAAAGAAAAAATCTTTACGGAGTCCGCCTCCACTATGAATGAAAATGAAAATAACACAAGTGAATCACTTACCTGTGAAATTCCATTTCTCAGCAAATGGCAGGATCTCCACGAGGATAACATCGACAGTCCGTACTCAGACAAATCGACTCATCCATCCTCGGTCCCCATCTTCTTCATCATCGACAACAAAGGGCCTGGTGGATTGACATTGTAAAGCTATCAGACCTCGGTAATGAAAGGGCCGATACAATCTGATGATATGGCTGAGGGTGAGCTTGAGCCTGGCTTTCTCCACAAAGAACCTTATCATCAATACTATCCTCTAGAACGACGGGTGAAGCTGTGCCACGGTAGCCCGATATCTTCGATAGAAGTTGAGCACGACTTTATCGAGATGACCCAACTTAAAGGGATACATGTATACGTTAAAAAACATCTCTACATGAGCCATGATGTTCTCTTCCAGGGAAGGTACGTTCAGTACCACCTTTTCTCCCCATCCGTAGTCTCTACTCACTGCCTCAAGGTGTTCTTCTCCTATTGATGAAATCAACCTCGATGCATGCTCCCAATGGCCCTAAACATTTGGAGGTTTCCTTAACGTAAATTCCCTCCTCGAGACAAAACATATCGAGATTAGCTCACCAAACGTCGGCGGTGTACCACCGACCAAGTGGGAAGCAGTAGTGGGACTCTCCTCTTATTGGTGAGCGGGTTTGGGCGTAGCAGCCATAATTATGGTAAAACATGAGAAAAGAAATGAAAACTTAGGAAAAAGCTTTGAATTAAAATGGTAAAAGAGATGATGCAAAGAAGGAGAACTCTATAAAAAAGGATAACTGCTCAAAGTGGCGGAATCCTCAAATAAAAGGAAAGCAAACTCAAATATAGAGCAAACGGCGGTTGTCCGCCTACCCTAAAGGTCAACTAATTCTGACTAGGCCATTATCCCTTTCAGAGAAGTGTACTGGCAGGATCACCTCGGTCACTTCATGGCCGTGTCATACGAATCATGTTGCAATACAACGTTCCAGGGGTCAAATATCCCCATATCAACCATGCCTCGAGATGGTGCCCAATCGTGAGGATCTCTGTTGCTATAATGATGGGCTCTAAGGAGCTATCCACATAAATCAAGCCTCGAGATGGTTCCCGATCTGAGGACCTCTGCTATTTCAAGTGTGGGTTATTCACCCGATTCTTTTTCCCCTGGGCTACCTCAGCCAAGTCAATTTCTACTCGAGGGTTATTAAAAAAACTTCGGGGCTATCTTCGCATTCAGTTTAATTTAAATTCTCTCTCAATTACTTTAGCCCAAGGGCCATCCGAGTTCAAGTGTATCCTTGCTCAGGATCTATCTATACCTCCTTAGGATATCTTCATTTTAAGTCCAAAGCAAATTTTTGGGTCGCCCGAGTTCAAACAAACTCTCACTCAGGGAATATTTGAATAGGCCTAAGGGCTAGGCTTTGTTCTCAAATTCGAGGCCCTACTCTCACTCAATTCAAAGTCTGAAGTCCTGGCGGCCTAAGTTTATATCGGATCAATCCGAACTTAGTCCAAGAGACTGCAAAGGGTTTCAGGGAATATCATATTAACCAATTGAGAACCAAGGGAATACCTATGTCCGGGTTCAGTATTCAGGCTGATCGATAAAGTCATACGCTCGAATATTTTACGAACACAGGCAAAAGGGAATCCAGCACAAGTCAAAGACAATTTGAAGAAACCTTTTGTATTAATAAACGATGATTACAAAAGCCCATGAGGGGTCCTTACACATAATAAAAGAAGCAAAAAATAATAGCTAAAGAGCCTAATCTACTTTCAAGGGTATATCCTCAGGAGCGACATCTGCGAGAACCATTTCATCAAGGGCCCCGTTTTGCCCTTTGGAACTATATCTTCGAGATCCTCCTCTGGAGCTGCTACAGCCTATCAAAGAGCAAAAACTTTCAACAAGGGGAGAAAACGGTGGCTTAGTGAAAAAATTGGCGAGTATGGGTCTTGTCAGCACTTCTTTTATGAAGCCACTTCTTGAAACATTGCACCGGTGTGGGATGCAAAAGTTAATAGATAACGCCACCTTAATCCATGGAAAGCAAAAAGAATGAGGTGTCGCGCCAGGTTGAAGCTAAGAGGATTGAACAGCGGTTCACGATCCGCATATCTTCTGATACAGGAAGAATTTGAGACCTTTCCCTCATTATTTCGAGCTAACAACAACAACTCAGCATAATCCCAATCACTAGGGAAGGGCTTTGAAAAAGACCCATGGCATAATTGACAAAGCTTTTGCCGTATGGCCTTATGGCCACAAGTTTGTACCATAAAGATAGAAATTTGGAAGAGGATGTAGAGAAGGGAAAGGGACAAATGTTAGTGGAAAAAGATTGAATGAAGTTTGGCTCAAGTAACCCCCATTTAAAGGATGATGGTAGAGTATCATAGTGTGTAATCAATTCCTCTGGGGAAGTGTAACCAACAGCGTAATGAATGCCTCCAGGGAAGTGTAACCGATGGCATAGTCAATGCCTTTGGCGAAACTGATCGATGGTGCAATAAATGCCTTTTGATAAATAAACAGATAGTATAATCAATGCTTTCATTGAGACGGACTGATAGGATGTTTTCAGTAACATGGAACACTGACGTCACGAGCATGGCATCATCACGAGAGGTTCGAGGAGGTCAAGGTCAAAATTGTTTCTTATAATTTTACTCTAAGAAAATGTGGGGACAATCTATATAAGGTGAAAATCAAAGAGTCCGATTTTGTGGTCATTATGACACTTCATAAGCCCGTCCCCAGAAAGCTCGAGGCTCGACCCCGAGGGTTCTTAATAATAAACCTAAGACAGTGCAAATCGGTAGCTATGATGGACAAACGGGAAGTTCTCAAGACACGTGGTTAAAGCTAACCAAGTCTATTAGGCCAGTACAAGCCTGTGTCGTGGCATTAAATGGTTGTACCAGCCGTATATCTTTGCAGTAAATACATCTGTACCTTGTTGGGATTTCCCCTCATATATAAAGGGGATCCTTATCATTCCGTGACGGTCGATATTCAATATTATCACAAGAACATTCTTTGCTCTCTAACTTAAACACATTCTCCCTTGATTTTATCGCTTTTTTTATTACATTGCTTACATTTTTCGTGTTTTGTTTATTGTTATTCATTTATTACTCATCATTGATCATAAATATCTCTCATCAAAGCTTTTAGGACTGTTATTACTTCATCAGCTATACACAGTCCAATGCTTTAGCTAGACCTCGAGTCCCCATATAGGCTAGCTCGAGGCCCCGACTCTCGGCCACTTGGTTTGCTTGATACGCTATCTTCAAGCTCTTATCTTATTTTCTAGTCTCACACTTAACATCTACTTCCTAACAACTAGCATAAAAATAAATCACATATTCTTAGAACTACAAAAATCAAATCTAATTGTAATTACCATTTTCAAGGCAAACAGATTGAATTGCCTCTGGAGTTAGAGTCAATCATTTTCCATGCCACA
The DNA here is from genome assembly GCA_026770625.1 of Nicotiana glauca. Taxonomy (NCBI): domain Eukaryota; kingdom Viridiplantae; phylum Streptophyta; class Magnoliopsida; order Solanales; family Solanaceae; genus Nicotiana; species Nicotiana glauca. Next base: position 13,540 of record MU672412.1, on the reverse strand, counting down.
AAAGTGCATTGGATACCCTTCTCGGGTTTCCCAATAGATAGAGTTTATATTATAGAGGATCTATCCTACGAGGATGTCACTCCCCAAAACTGAGGTGTGCGACCGACGCTCGACCAGGTAGCCCCAGTGAAGCGGACCTGGGTGCCTTTCCTATCCCACGTGTTACCCCGTATTTTCATTACTCATTAATCAAGTTAAATAGCCATTTATTATTTAAACAACTTTTTACGAGATATACATAACATACATGGTTACTTTGTGTGGTCTACCAGTTATACTGCCCAAATACAAAATACATAAGTACATAACCCACATTTCCTGTCTACGGAGCCTATAGGGATACAAAAGAGTGTTACAAGGCTCAGGCTATACCTTACACAAATACCAAAATGAGACTCCGGAAGAAAATCGGCATGAGCCACATAGGGCCCCGAGAGGAAAGGGGCTCACCATTTCAGCTGACAGGAAGTGAAGGTGTGCTACTATCGGTGGACTGGAGTACCTGCAATAGAACCACCTACAATCATGAAATGAATATAGCGCCCCCGGAAAAAGGGATGTCAAAACATTTGAATTGTGCTGGTATGTATGAACAAACTTTACCCCAAGTAAAATAAAACAATAAACAAGTAAAAACAGTAATAAAATCAACGATCAAATGCACATGAAAGGAGCAACCAAATCCAAACAAGTTTCATAATCTCTCCTTTTCCCCTTTCAACATTATTTCATCACATCAATGATTTTACAACTTTCACATATTTTTATTTCAATAGTGATATCGATCACTTTTCCACCCTTATTACCTCGGCCACCCATATCACAACAACCCACACCTTATTATTTCGTGTTGCGGCGCGCAACCCGACCCCGCCTGACAATCACATTTTGTAATCACAACCACAAACAATACATCACAAGAACCATCATTTCAAGGAAACACAAGTTCATATCAACAATTCATACATTTGGGCCCAAGGCACCAGAACTGTCACCAAGCAGTAATTCATGTACAAGGTGTTGTTGTTATCGTTCACATTATTTACGTCATTTCACAATACCCTTTTTTATTACTTACCACGCAAGGTTTTTTAGCCACTATACACATTCCCACATTTGGACACATTAAGATTCCTTCATTCATTAACACATATTTCCATGTTGACATCCTCAAGCATTTACAAACTTTGCACATAATAAGATAAGCACATCAAATCAATTCTCACAATCACATATAACTTGGTGGTACGGAAATCAACTAAGGCAATCAATTCACATATTTTTATACAAGGTGCACATACCATATGCTCGTCACAATAAGGGGATTCTACAAGAGCTAAAGTTAGTCATACATACCTCAAAGAGTTTTTTCTTAAGTGTATACAATACACCTATAGCTCTAGCAATAACAATCTACAAGTAGATAGCAAAAATCGATAAATAAGTAGGAAGATTACCCATGGTATAACTCTCTTAGGAATTTCATCCAACACCTAACATGCGAAGTAGACTATAAGGTTTAGAAATGGCAATCTCTTATTCCTTCACCCAAATTTTAACATGAACTACCCAAATTAGTTCTCTAATAACACATACCATAACTTGGTCCCACATTCATAGCATATTTCTAACCCTTACAACATATTTTAACTCATAACTTCTTGTATGAAATTTTTAGAAGTAGAACTTACCCGGGTGGAAGACTATCTAAGGTTATATTTCTTGATTCTTAAAGACTTGAGGAATATTTAGTTGATTAAGAATTAGGCCCCTTCTTTCTCTCTCTATGTGCTCTCACTTCTCTCTAAAATCAGAAGAAAATAACCAAAAATACGAACCCTAAACGAGTTAAATGAAATGGAGTTCGGGTCAGAAAACTGAATTTTTGTACAGCTGCAACGCGTGAGGCGTCGCGGAGCGCGGGGTGGCTGTGTAAAAAGTTTCTAGAAATGAAATTTTGGAACATACTGAAATTTGCTACAGGTGCGGTGCGCCGGGCGTCGCGTGGGGCGGCGCGGTAGTGTAAAATTCTGCACTGCTTTGGTAATTTGGTCATAACTTCTGGTAGGAGTGTCTGAATGACAAACAGTTTGAAGAGTTGGAAACTAGACTCAAATACCTTTCATTTGATAGGTCATTAATAACATAATACCTTGTATAAATATATATATATTCTCGTTCAAATCTAGACTAGTGCAAGTATCTTTGGAATCTTAGACTATTATGAAATTTTTCTATTTGGCATACACTTAGGCTTCCCTTTGGACCTCACATCACTTATTATATGACTCATATACTTCTTCACCACATCAAATTCATTTTCATCATATTTAAAGCACATAAAACATTACAATTAATCTACCTGGCACCCCAAAATCCTATATCACCTAGCAAAATTTTCCGGGGCCTTACATTCTCCCACTCTTAGGATCATTCGTCCTCAAATGGGAGGTAGAGCCTGACCCAAACACCCAACATAACATATTTCTTTTCTATCCTACCTCAAGTCCATAAATTTTGACTAACTCCTAAATATTTCGGAAAATTTCGCCAGAGTTTCCTTTGTAATTAGGTCTATCTACCTGTTAGAGAGCCACCGAAACATATTTCCAAGTAACATTACACAGTTTCTATTATCCCTACAACTGTTATAAATTCATTACGTGAACAACTTGTAAATATTCATACACTTTAAACAACTTACACGTAGCTCATTCTCTTTACACCACAAATTGCACATTGTTCAACCAGTGTCATTTACTTGCACAAAACTGGGTTACTTCAATGAGCCCCATACAATTCAATCACTCTAACATGTCAAAAATACTTCAATTAATCATTACCAATCTAAACTATCATTAATCATTTACCTACCACATAAGTTTCACAAAATTTTCATTTACTTCAAGGGTTTCACATTACCTAGAGAGCAACAAAATTTGTAATTTGGCACACATTAGGAAGTTACAACAATAAGGCAATTTGGGAAAAATGTGGTGCCTTTCCACAAATCTGAACACTACCTCAAATTGCTTAAAGACAACCATTTGCACGATCACTACTAGACTTGTTCGAATAGATGGGGATATTTCTCTTTCATTTCTTTTTCCGCTTCCCACGTGGCTTCCTCGAATTGTTGGCTTCGCCACAATACTTTAACTGAAGCAATTTCCTTGTTCCTCAATTTCAGACTTGCCTATCAAGAACAACAATCAGAACCTCTTCATATGATAAGTCTTCATTCACCTCAATAGTATCAACATGCACAATGTTGGATGGATCTACAACCACTTTCTTCAACATAGACACATAGAACACCGGGTGCACTAATGACATCTCAAGAGGCAATTCTAGCCTATAAGCCACCTGCCCTATCCTTTGAGTGACGCGATATGACCCGACATATCTAGGACTCAACTTCCCTTTCATCCCAAATCACATGACTCCCTCCATAGGAGATACCCTCAAGAACATCCAATTATCTACTTGGAATTCCAATTTTCTTAGACGAATATCCGCATAGGATTTTTGGCGACTCTGAGCAGATTTCATCCTCCCCTGAATGATTTTAACTTTTTCCATAGCCTGGTGCACAAGATCTGGCCCTAATAATTCTGCTTCACCCACTTCGAACCGTCCAATCGGAGACCTACACCTCCTTCCGTACAATGCCTCAAATGGGTCCATCTGAATGTTAGTATGAAAGCTGTTATTGTAAGCAAATTCTGTAAGTGGCAAGTGATCATCCTAATTACATTTCAAATCTAAGACACAAGCCCGCAACATATCTTCAAGCGTCTGAATAGTCTGCTCTGCTTGACCATCAGTCTGTGGATGGAACGTCGTGCGGAGATTCACCTGAGTACCCAAACTTTGCTGAAACTTCTTCTAAAAATTAGCTGTGAACTAGGCCCCTCGATCTGAGATAATAGAAAGTGGAGTGCCATGAAGCCTTACCATTTCCTTGATATACAATTGGGCATATTGTTCTGCACTATCGGTTGATTTGACTGGCAAGAAGTGAGATGATTTCGTGAGTCGATCCATAATTACCCAAATCGAGTCGAACTTGCACTATGTGCGAGGTAACCCTACCACAAAATCCATGTTGATCATCTCCCACTTCCACATTGGTATTTCTATAAGCTGAGTTAACCCACCTGGCCGCTGATGCTTAGCTTTTACTTGTTAGCAATTCAGGCATTTAGATACAAAGTCCGCCATACCCCTCTTCATACCGTGCCACCAATAAATTTCCTTGAGATCATGATACATTTTCGTAGAACCTGGGTGCACATAATACCTGGAATTATGAGCCTCCACCATTACCCTCTGCCGAAGATTATCCACATCTTGAACATATAGCCTACCTTGACATCGTAATAAACCATCATCGCCACCGAGTGAAAATGCTGAAGTCTTGTTATTCAAAACTGCCTCATTCATCTGTGCCAATGCTCGATCACTAAACCGTTTTTCCTTGACTTCCGCCACAAGTGACGATTCTACTCCATTATGCACCATAACCTTCCCCTCGTTCGAGGTCGAAACACAAACCCCTAGAATGGCCAATTGATAAACCTCCCGAGCCAAGGGCCTCCAATCTACCCCCAAATGAGCCAAACTACCCATATAATTCCGAAGTAGAGTGTCGGCCACCACATTCGCCTTCCCTGGATGGTACAAAATGTGTACATCATAATGCTTGAGCAATTCTAACCACCGTCGTTGCTTTAAATTCAACTCCTTCTATTTGAAAAAATATTGGAGACTCTTGTGGTCCGACAACACATCCACATCGACCCTATAAATATAATGCCGCTATATTTTCAAGGCAAACACAACTACCGCGAGCTCCAAATCATGCGTCAGGTAATTCTTCTCTTAATTCTTGAGTTGCCTTGAAGAATACATTATAACCTTCCCATGTTGCATCAACACACACTCTAAACCAACCCTGGAGTCATCGCAATAAACCACAAATCCTTTAGTGCCTTCCGACAAGGTCAATATCGATGCTGAGGTCAACCTCGACTTCAATTCCTAAAAACTTTTCTCACAAGCATCGGACCGTTGGAACTTAACTGCTTTCTGCGTCAACTTAGTCATTGGGGAGGCGAGGGTAGAGAATCCCTCCACAAACCTTCGATAATACCCTGCTAAACCCAAGAAGCTACGGATCTCCGTCGGGGTCGTGGGTCTAGGCCAATATTTCACTACTGCAATCTTCTAGGGATCCACCGAAATCTCTTCATTGGAAACAACATGTCCCAGAAAGGTAACGGACTCCAACCAAAATTCACATTTTGAAAATTTTGCATACAACTGGTGCTGATGAAGAGTCTACAGAACTGCCTTGAGGTGATAGACATGATCCTCCCGGCTCCGCGAATAAACAAGGATGCCATCAATAAAAAAAAATTCACTAAGGAGTCTATAAATGGCTTGAAGACCCGATTCATAAGATCCATGAAAGTTGTCGGGGCGTTGGTTAGCCCAAAAGACATGACCAAGAATTCAAAGTGACCATAGAGAGTTCTGAAAGCGGTCTTAGGAATATCCTGCTCTCTGATCTTCAGTTGGTGATACCCGGACCGTAGATCAATTTTGGAGAAGAACCTTGCACCTTGCAATTGGTCGAACAAATCATCTATCTGAGGCAAATGATATCGGAGCGACCCATCCTTCCTTATGACATAAAGAACCGGAGCACCCCACGGTGACACACTCGGCCGTATGAACCCCTTTTCTAATAAATCCTTCAGTTGCTCCTTTAACTCCCTAAACTCTGGTGGCACCATTATGTATGGTGGAATAGATATTGGCTGCGTATCTGGAAACACATCAATCCCGAAATCAATATCCCTATCTGGCGGAATCCCTGGAAGCTTATCCAGAAACACTTCAAGAAACTCATTCACGACTGGCACGGACTCGAGGACAGACACTTCTGAAGTGGTGTCCGCCACCCAGACCAAATGATATATACACTCGTTCTTAATCATCTTCGAAGCCTTAAGGTAAGAAATAAACCTACCCTTCGGCACCACACCATTTCCCTTCCACTTAATAATCGACTCATTAGGGAACTCGAGTCTCATGACTCTCGTTCACAGTAAAGTTTAGCAAAGCACAAATAAAGCCAGTCCATTCCCATAATCACATCAAAATCAACCATTCCATGCTCGATTAGATTGGCCGTGGTAACACGACCACATACCGCGATAACACAAGACCTATAAACTCGTGCGACTATAATAGAATCACTAACCGGAGTCAATACGGAGAACGACTCATGAATCTGTTCGGGTTCTATCCCAAAACTTGAAGCAATGAATGGGGTGACATAAGACAAAGAGGACCCCGGATCAATTAGGGCATAACAATCAATGGCCTGAACAGACAACATACTTTTAACAACATCAGGAGAAGCCTCTACACTCTGGCAACCACTCAAAGCATAAAACCGGCTGGGTCCACCGTTACCACGAGCTCCACCCCTAACTGCACCACGCCCTACTGGGGCTGGAGGATGCACGGATGATGTGGAGGCTGAAGAAATACATGACTGAGCGAATCTCCTACCCATGCCCTGACTAAGCACATGACAATCCCGCTAAATATGGCCTCTCACCCCGTATCAATAACACACCGGGATATCCAAATAACAAGTCTCGGAATGGAACCTCCCACACTTGGGGCATGAAGCCCTCCCCTGCTGTTGTGATCTCCCTCTTACACGACCGGACTGATGTGGTCTCCTACTATCTCAACCTGGTCTCAAGTGACTGCTCTGCTGATAACTGTGCACAGATGGCGGTGCGCTCGCTGAAGACTGAGCATCTGACTAGGATAGCCTTGATGGCCCTCTCCCCTGAATTGGTCTCCCTGAGTGACCCACTGATTGGGACCTGCTGCTATTCTCCCTTTCTGCCCATATCTTCAACTTTCTAGCCTCTGTGGACTGAGGGAATCCTACAATCTTTCCATAATTCATATCCGAATATAAGGCCGTTGTAGCAGCCTCATTCACTGCCAAAGGACTAAGGCCCTGAACGAATCGCCGAACTCGAGCATCCATGGTCGACACTAGATGAGGAGCATACTTGGAAAATCTCACAAACACTATGTGGACTCCCAAACACTCATACTGCCCCCTTGAGGACCTCAAACTCAATGGCATAGGCTGCCATTGTCTCGGTAGGCAAGAAGTGGTCCATAAATGCATCTACAAACTCATCCCATCTAGCCGGAGGTCTTCCCTCCCCACGGGAATCCTCCTACATCTCGAACCACGAATACGCTGCTCCCCTCAACCTGTATGAAGACAACTCAACTCCCTCCATCTCTAAAGCCTTCATCACTCGAAGGGTCTTATACATTTCATCTAGGAAATCATGCGGATCGACCTTTGGGCCTGTATTTGTGAACTCTGGAGGGGCCAACCGTAGAAACTGACTAACTCTGGAACTGGCAGAATCTCCCTGTCCGCTGTAGGATGCAGGGGCATCATGAGATCTCTAGGCCTGAGTGGCCACTAACTGGGTCAACATATGGATGGCTCCTCTAAGATCCCCATTAGAAACCCCGGGACCAGAAGATGGAACTACATCAGGATCAAGAATATCGACGGGAGGGATGGTAGCACCCTCTGCCGCAACAGGAACAAGAATACCATGATCTAGAATAGATAGGAAAGGTAGATTCAGGACCTGGGAGTCACTCTCACCCACAGTATCAGGTTCATGGTCCACAACCACACTTTGGGTGGCATTGGCCCCGAGACCAAGTCTAGCTCTCTTCTCAGGTGCAATTACTGAAAATTTTGGAACAGAGCACTAGTTATACATAAATACTTTCACTTTTCATTCACCGCATGATATAGAATAACAAAGAAGAGGGTATTTTCCTAAATGTCGATGTAGCCCCCTACTTATAGATGTGGTTGACAACACACCGATAAGAAGGGTTCTACTAGACACGGCTCCGAGAAATCCTAGGACTCTTTTAAAACCTTAGGCTATGATACCAAGTTTGTCACGCCCCAAAACCGAGGGGCGCGACTGGCGCTCGATCGGGTAGCCCCAGTCAAGCGGACCTGGGTACCTTTCCTATCCCACGTGTTACCCCGTATTTTCATTACTCATTAATCAAGTGAAATAGCCATTTATAATTTAAACACTATTTTACGAGATATACATAACATACATGGTTACTTTGTGTGGTCTACCAGTTATACTGCCCAAATAAAAAATACATAAGTACATAACCCACATTTCTTGTCTACGGAGCCTTTAGGGATACAAAAGAGTGTTACAATGATTGCTGGTAACAAGGCTCTAGCTATACCTTACACAAATACCAAAATGAGACACCGAAAGAAAAGCGGCATAAGCCACCTAGGGCCCCGAGAGGAAAGGGGCTCACCAATTCAGCTGACGGTAAGTGAAGGAATGCTACCGTCGGTGGAGCGGAGCACCTGCTATAGAACCACATACAATCATGACTCGAATTTAGCGCCACCGGAAAAAGGGACGTCAGTACATTTGAATTGTACTGGTATGTATGAACAAACTTTACCCCAAGTAAAATCAAACAATACACAAGTAACAAACAGTAATTGAATCAACGATCAAATGCACATGAAAGGAGCAACCAAAGCCAAACAAGTTTCACAATCTCTCCTTTTCCCCTTTCAACATTATTTCATCACATCAATGATTTTACAACTTTCACATATTTTTATTTCAATAGTGATTTCGATCACTTTTCCACCGTTATTACCTCGGCCACCCTTATCACCACAATCCACACCTTATTACTACGTGTTGCGGCGTGCAACCCGACCCCGCCTGACAATCACATTTTGTAATCACAACCACAAATAATACATCACAAGAACCATCATTTCAAGGAAACACAAGTTCATATTAACAATTCATACATTTGGGCCCAAGGCAGCATAACTGTCACCATGCAGTAATTCATGTACAAGGTGTTGTCGTAATCGTTCACATTATTTACGTCATTTCACAATACCCTTTTTCATTACTTACCACGCAGGGTTTTTAGCCCTATACACATTCCCACATTTGGACACATTAAGATTCCTTCATTCGCTAACACATACTTCCATGTCGACATCCTCAAGCATTTACAAACTTTGCACATAATAAGATAGGCACATCAAATCCCATCATACAATCAGATATAACTTGGTGGTATGGAAATCAACTAAGACAATCAATTCACATATTTTCATACAAGGTACATATACCGTATGCTCGTCACAACAAAAGGATTCTACAAGAGTTAAAGGTAGCCATATATACCTCAAAGAGCTTTTCTTTAAGTTTATACAATACACCAACACCTCTAGCAATAACAATCTACAAGGATATAGCAAAAATAGATAAATAAGTAGGAAGATTACCCATGGTATAACTCTCTTAGGAATTTCATCCAACACCTAACATGCGAAGTAGACTATAAGGTTTAGAAATGGCAATATCTTATTCCTTCACCCAACTTTTAACATGAACTACCCAAATTAGTTCTCTAATAACACATACCACAACTTAGTCCCACATTCATGGCCTATTTCTAACCCTCACAACATATTTGAACTCATAACTTCTTGTATAAAATTTTTAGAATTAGAACTTACCCGAATGGAAGACAATCTAAGGTTATCTTTCTTGATTCTTGAAGACTTGAGGAAGATTTGGATGATTAAGAAGTTAGGTCCCTTCTTTATCTCTCTATATGCTCTCACTTCTCTCTAAAATCAAAAGAAAATAACAAAAAATACGAACCCTAAACGAGTTAAATGAAATGGAGTTCAACTCATAAAACTGAGTTTTTGTACAGCCGCGACGCATGCGGCGTCGCGGGGCGCAGGGTGGCTGTGTAAAAAGTTTCTAGAAGTGAAATTTTAGAACATACTGGAATTCCCTATAGGCGCGGCATGCCAGGCGTCGCGTGAAGTGGCACGGTAGTGTAAAATTCTGTGTCGCTTTGGTAATTTGGTCATAACTTCTGGTAGGAGTGTCCGAATGATGAACGGTTTGAAGCGTTGGAAGCTAGACTCACAGACCTTTCATTTTATAGGTCATTAATCATATAATAACTTATATAAATATATATATATATATGCTTGTTGAAATTCTATACTAGTGCAAGTACCTTTGGAATATTAGCCTATTATGAAATTTTCCTATTTGGCATACACTTAGGCTTCCCTTTGGACCTCACATCACTTATTACATGACGCATACACTTATTCACCACATCCAATTCATTTGCATCATATTTAAAACAAATAAAACATTACAATTAGTCTACCTGGTACCCCGAAATCCTATATCACCTAACAAAGTTTTCCAGGGCCATACAGAGGATATCCCCGTGGCTATCTCCGATCGACAGATCTTTAGGTTGAGAACCAAAAGGTATCCTCTCTGACGGTATTATGGAGAAATAAGAACATCAAAGAAATTATGCGGGAGGGCATAAAGAATATGATAGCTAAATACCCCCACCTATTTCAATTGAAAATACGGCTTGACGTGGGATATTATAGCACAATACGGTTCAAACAAGTAGGTCATAAGGTGAGCTCTTATTTTTGACTTGCAACATTTATGATTGACGATCATGTAAGGCCAAGTGTTGAAATTTATAGACATTGGCCCTGTGTTGCATGTACAATATGTTTTTTGTCTACGTGCATGTTGATTTTAATCCAGTGTACAAAGGAGACGCTGGCGAGATTTTTGCAAGCATTTAAGAGTTAATATTCGAGGACGAATATTCCTTAGGGGGAAAGGATGTTACACCCCATGCTTTCATATTGTGTCTTAAGTGAATCAATATAATCCATGGGTTTTGGACTTTTAAAAGGATAATGATGCATGAAAACAGGTGTTACGAAAGTATCGTGACGGTTGGAGGCTAAAAGATTAAAGATGTTATAACTCGTACTTTTGAGGAAAACATATGAGTAATTAATATGCTAATCACATAATGTTTTAAGGTATTTTAATCATATAATACTTTTATATTAAGTTTTTAAGTCAAAAAAGTTGTAAACCAAAAGTCGACAAAAGTTATCACAAGATACATTCATAATCTTATTGAAATTTGGGTCTAATGTCACTAAGCTTTTCTCTTAATGTACTTGTAGTTATGGGATGATACACCTTCCAAATTTAATATCTACAAGTTTATTTTCTAATGTGTTAAACTTTTCGTTGATACGACATCAGAGTAGAGAGATATTCGTGTATTCGTGAGACTGTGTCGTCAGCCCCTATGGGACCCAGTTGGACGGTGGTCGACCTTCACCTATTTTATCTCGTTTTTGGGATGAGTTTTTCTCATTTTAGACCTCCTTCCATCCTATCACTCTCAAAACCCTCCCTAATAGTTCCCCCAAGGCTCCAAAAAAATACACCATAATCGAACATCAAAGTTAGCTATAGGTTGAGAATAACCCCTCTATGGTATTGTGATGTGAAGAAGGATGATGATGAGCTAAGTTAAACTTAAGGATCGGATTTTATCTACTGCCTAAGGTATGTTTAACAACCTTATGGTTGGTTGTACGGTTAATTACATTTTAGTTGTGGTGTTGTAGTGAAAGATTACGAGCGCAAATTACACACTTAAATATGATCGTTAGTCGAATATAGTATAATATAATATGGTATCCACATGGATTGAATTTGAACAACGCTCTTGTAGTTTGTAGATTGATTGCTATCCAAGATGATCAATAGTTTAGATTTAAATGATTAACAACTAAAATTAACTAAGAATCTAAAGCTATTAACTAGTGAGAATCGTAACAATGAATAAGCATAGAAGGTTATCAACTGGGAGAAAATAGGATTTTGATAGGATAAGTGCAAGATAATTGTTTGGGATCTAACTCTAGATAATTCACTTATAATATTCAAGTGAGTCTCTCAGATTCACTCAATTATTAGTTCAAATGTTTAGCAAAACCTCCTCTCTCGACTAAGTCTTAACCTCACAAGATGAACCAATTTAAGCACTGTGAAGATATGCAAGAATGCGTAGTAGATCGGTCTTTAGGTAAACCTCTTTCGATTATTCTCCTAACTAGGTTTAATCAATGATTCAATTAGCCTCTTTCGATTACTTATAAGAATCTATGAACTCAATGAACAATATAATTGTGACGACCCGACCTGTCGTCTCAGGTATTTCTGCCCTGTTTTCCCCTTTTTATGCTTCTATATGTTTCATTACATGTGTTTGGTGAATTTGAAGTAATTCGGATAGAGTTTGGTTGGAAATGAGACACTTAGTCTCTTTTAAGAAGACTTAAGTTGGAAAACACAACCGAATGTTGACTTATGAGTTAGAGGGCTCGGAATTGGATTCCGATGGTTCAGTTAGCTCCGGAAGATGATTTAAGGCTTAGGAGCGCAATCGGAAGTAATTTTGGAGGTCTGGTGAAGAAGTTAGCCTATATTGGCGAAGTTGGAAATTTGGCGAATTCCGATTGATAGGTGATATTTTCATCCGAGAGTCGGAATCGAATTCCGAGAGTTGCAGTAGTTTCGTTAGGTGATTTTGGAATTGTCTGCAAATTTACAGGTCATTCGGGCATCGTTTGGTCGGGTTTTTGATTGGATGTGCGATTCGGAAGTTTTAAGAAAATTTAGACTTTGATTTGATGATAAATGAGGATTTTGATGTTAACGATAGTGATTTTATGATTTGAGCCAGTTTGGATGAGGTAATAGATCATATCTGTGTTTTTGGTTGAGGTCCCGGGGGCCTCAGGGTGATTTCGGATGGCTAATGGGCAAGTTTGGGCTGCAAAAATGCAGCAAAAATTGCAGAGCAGATTTGCTCTATGCGATTGCGAGCATGGGGCTGCGATCACATAGAAGGAATTGGAGGAGCCCAGAATTTGCTCTATGCGATCGCGTGAAGTGGGCTCCAATCGCATAGGTTTGGGTGATTGGCTAGTGCGATCGCGTGACGTTGTTGCGATTGCGTAAGAGGATTTTCAGGGCATGGAATTTTTGGTCTATGCGATCGCATAGAGTAAGCTACAATGATCCGGACAGAATGTTAAAAACATTTTGGTCCGCGACCCAGCTCATTTCCTCACCATGTTTGAGCGTTTTGGAGAGCTTTTGGACGGGAAGTAAGGAGATTTCGACTGGGAATCGTTGGAAGTAAGTTTTATGAGTTAATTACATGTTTTTATACAAGAATCATCCGTGGAATTCATGAATTTATGGCAAAAAATCAAGAAATTAGGGCTTTGAGCAAAAATCTTAAAATTAGGATTTGAGGGGCCATTTGTGGTCCGAATTGGAAGTTCTTGGTATGTACGGACTCCTGGAGAGACGAGGATTCCGGAAATGTAAATTTCACAATTTTTCGGGACGTGGGCCCGGGGCTCGGGTTTTGCCAATTTCGTGTTTTTGAGTATTTTTCGAGTTCTTTCAATTGGGTTATGTTCCATTAGCATATTATGATGTATTCCTTATGATTT
>MU672409.1:4102-14157 GCA_026770625.1 Nicotiana glauca | reverse complement strand
CTTTCTTTGGATGTTAATATGGGTTCTTGGATAGATTTGGAAAGAAAAGGGTATCAAAAAGTTCAAACCAAATCCAACGGGTTAGAATTACAACTTTTGGAAACAACTTTCTCATTTCAAACATAACTTCTGCCCCAGTTTCTTGTTTGGGGGACCTTTTGTGTTTTGCTTCCCTATGACCGAGTTGTGAAGCTGCCTACGTATCCTTAAGAGGAATCAGGTCAAACGTAGTTCACCCGAATTCCTTTTTGTTACAATTTTTCTTTTCATTTATTTTTTCTTTTCTATTTTCCTTTTATTTACATTTTTTTTTCTTTTTTTTCTTCCCTTTTCCTTTCTTCTTGGTTATTGATTCCAAAAAAGAGGGTACGAAATAAAATAAATAAGGCTCAAAAGGGTGAACAAAGGGTAAAGTGTTTGGATAGCAGAACAAATCACCTTCGTCATTTCAACCTTCGAGATAATACCAAGTACAAACAATCAATTATTATATTAAAGAATCATAAATAATATCTCTTGACTGCATCGGAATTGATAGCCATATGTATGCATTTTCCTTCATTATCTATCAAACGTAAAGCGCCATTGGACAATACTCTGGTCACAATGAACGGTCTGTGCCAGTTCGGGGCGAACTTGCCCTTTGCTTCAGCCTGATGTGGAAAGATCTGTTTCAACACTTGCTGCCCCACTTCAAACCTCCTGGGACGCACCTTCTTGTTATACGCACTTGCCATCCTCTTTTGATATAATTGTCCATTACATACTGCTGCCAATCTTTTTTCATCAATTAAACTCAACTGCTTTAAACGAGTTTTGACCCACTCATCATCATCAATCTCAGCCTCGGCGACAATTCGAATAGAAGGAATTTCGACTTCTACCGGGATCGCTGCTTCAGTGCCATATACCAACAAGTAAGGAGTTGCACTGACTGAAGTACGAACAGTAGTGCGATAACCCAATAACGCAAATGGTAACTTCTCATGCCATTGCCTGGAGCTTTCTACCATTTTCCTCAATATTTTCTTTATGTTCTTGTTGGCTGCTTCAACTGCTCCATTCGCCTTAAGCCGATATGGGGTGGAATTGCGATGTGTAACCTTAAACTGCTGACATATGACATACTTCTTTCATCAAATTGCTGTTAAGATTAGCACCATTATCTGTGATGATTACCTTTTAGATTCCAAACCGGCAGATGATATTTGAATGCACAAAATCAACCACTGCTTTCTTGGTTACAGACTTGAAAGTTTTAGCCTCAACCCATTTGGTAAAATAATCAATGGCTACCAGAATGAACCTGTGTCCGTTGGATGATGCTGGATCAATGGGCCCAATGACATCCATGCCCCAAGAAACGAAGGTCCATGGTGTCGAAATTGTGTGCAATTCCGATGGTGGAGAATGAATCAAATCCTCGTGTATCTGGCATTGGTGACATTTGCGCACGAAGTTAATACAATCTCGCTCCATGGTGAGCCAATAATACCCTGCCTGAAGGATCTTCTTCGCCAATACATATCCGCTCATGTGCAGTTCGCAAACTCCAGAACGTATTTCGAACATGATAGCCATGGCTTCTTTAGCATCTATGCATCTCAATAAACCAAGGTCCGGTGTTCTTTTATACAAAATCCCTCCACTTAGGAAAAATCCACTCGCTAACTGCCGGATTGTTCTCTTCTGATCCCCCGTGGCTTGCACCGGATATATCCCCATTCTGATGTATTCCTTGATGTCATGGAACCATGGTTTTCTATCAAGCTCTTCCTTTATCACATTACAATAAGCGTGCTGATCGCGGACCTGAATATGTAATGGGTCAATGTAAGCTTTGTCTGGATGATGTAGCATTGAGGCTCAGGTAGCCAAAGCATCGGCAACCTCATTATGAACCCTTGGAATATGCCTGAATTCCACTGATCGAAACCGCTGACAAAGATCATGCAAACATTGTCGGTAAGGTATGAGTTTCAAATCCTGTGTTTCCCATTCTCCTTGAATTTGATGCACCAGGAGGTCCGAGTCTCCCAAGACCAAAACTTCCTGAACATCCATATCTGTAGCTAACCTTAAAACCAAAATGCATGCCTCGTACTCAGCCATGTTGTTGGTACAATAGAACCGAAGCTGGGCCATAACAGGATAGTGATGTCCTGTTTCAGAAATAAGCACAGCCCCTATTCCAACTCCTTTCATGTTTGCAGCCCCATCAAAGTACAGTTTCCAACCTGGTTTTTCAGTTAGTTCCAGCTCATCAATATGCATCATCTCTTCATCAGGAAAATAAGTCTTCAACGGCTCATATTCTTCATCGACCGGGTTCTCGGCCAAGTGATCAGCCAACGCTTGTGCTTTCATTGCAGTCCTTGTCACATACACAATGTCAAACTCCGTGAGTAAAATCTACCACTTTGCAAGTCTCCCTGTGGGCATAGGCTTTTGAAAGATATACTTCAACGGATCCAAGCGGGAAATGAGGTAAGTAGTGTAAGATGACAAATAATGTTTCAATTTTTGAGCTACCCAAGTTAGGGCACAACATGTCTTCTCAAGGTGAGTGTACTTAACCTCATAGGCCGTGAACTTCTTGCTAAAATAGTAGATGGCTTGTTCTTTCATGCCGGTGACGTCATGCTGCCCCAGTACACAGCCAAATGAATTTTCCAAAATCGTCAAATAAAGAATCAAAGGTCTTCCTGATTCAGGTGGGACCAACACAGGTGGATTTGACAAATACCCCTTTATCTTATCAAAAGCCTCTTGACATTCTTCGGTCCATTTGACCTGGCATCCTTCTTCAATAACCTAAAAATAGGTTTACAAGTTGATGTGAGCTGAGCAATACACCTGCTGATGTAGTTCAACCTTCCCAAAAGACTCATCACTTCGGTCTTGTTTTTTGGAGGCTGTAATTCTTGGATGGCCTTGATCTTTGACGGATCCAACTCAATGCCTCGCCGACTGACTATAAATCCCAACAGCTTTCCAAACGGAATGCCAAATGCACACTTGGCAGGGTTAAGTTTAATGTCGTACCTGCGAAGCCTCTGAAAGAACTTCCTCAAATCTCTGACGTGGTCGGCCTGCTTCTTTGACTTGATGATTACGTCATCCACGTACACCTCAATCTCTTTGTGAATCATATCATGGAATACAGTGGTCATTGCTCGCATGTATGTTGCCCCAGTGTTCTTCAGACCAAATGGTATTACTCTGTAGCAATAAGTCCCCCACGGAGTGATGAATGTCGCCTTCTCTGCATCTTCTTCATCCATCAGAATCTGATGATACACAGCATAGCAATCCACGAAAGATCTAATCTCACGCCTCGCATAATTATCAATCAGGATGTGGATATTGGGTAACGGGAAGTTATCCTTTGGGCTTGCTTTGTTCAGATTGCAGTAATCAACGCATTCTCTGATCTTGCCATCCTTCTTTGGTACTGGCACTATATTGGCCAACCATTCAGGATATCGACAGACTCGAATAACCTTCACATCCAGCTGCTTGGTTATTTCTTCCTTAATCTTCACACTCATGTTAGTTTTGAATTTTCTCAATTTTTGCTTGACAGGAGGGAATGTCGGATCAATGGGCAATTTGTGAACCACTATATCAGTGCTTAAACCTAGCATGTCGTCATACGACCATACAAACACATCTTTGTATTCCATGAGAGTTTCGATTAGTTCTTTCTGAGTTTTGGTTTCGAGATGGATGCTTATTTTAGTTTCTCTGATGTTACCCGTGTCCCCTAAATTGATGGCTTCGGTATCGTTCAGATTGGGCTTAGGTTTTTCCTCAAAATGACTTAATTCTTTACTAATCTCCTCAAGAGCCTCATCTTCATCAAATTCTGACTCGTAATCCCACTCAACCTCTTGAACTATTATCTCAGATTGATTTCTTAGACTGTGTTGAGGATTCCTTATGCATGTCATGTCATTAGAACCAGCGTAAGAAGAACTGTACAAAAGAAAAGAAGAAAACAAAAAGTAAAATTTATCAGGAATGAATAAAAGGAAGAAACTGCATTTCATTAAAAATGAAAGATAACAAGGTTTGCACACTTAAAAACAAACTACAAATAAAATTTGGATTACAACCTTGGAATAATCCACACAAACTTAGAGGAAAATCAAAGCAGACTACCAAGACTCCTTCCTGGTTAGCCAAAAAGGAATATCTTTCCTATTACCACGATTGGCATCTTAACCACTCAGCTTCGCATCAATATTTCCAAGACCATTACCAACTTTAATGTCACCAGTTTTAATCAGCACGTTCTTAAGAGGATTCGCATGCTCCCTGCCATTGTCATTGATCACGATTACCCCTTTGTGAATCATTCTTTCTATTTCCGTTTTCAAAGAATGACAATTCTCAATGCTATGCCCTAGGATATTAGGGTGATACATGCATCGTACAGCCAGATCAAAGCCTCTTGTGTACGGGTCTGGAGTATAACCGAGGAGCAGCTCAATTAGGCCGGAACACTTTAACTTTTCAAACAAACTTGCATAAGATTCTCCGAAAGCATTCTCCTTTTCCAGTAGTCTTTTTATTTTGTACTCTGGCCTTGGTTGGAATCTTTTGCGGACAGGTGGTTGATACGCCAGATGAGACATTTGTGGCAGCAATGTAGACCATCACGGGCCTCGGTGATATGGGGCGTATGGTAGTGCAACATGGACAGGATATTTGGGAAGTGATGTACGATTTAAGGGGTTTTGTGGAGAGAAGTAATGGTTGGGAGAATTAAGAGGATATCCACGGGGTCAATATCGAGGCTGAGGGCGTTTAGCAAGGATGACCACTGGACTTTGTCGTTGGTAGGGTTCTACAATATCTTTTCTTTTCATGGGAAGATTATCCCGAGCAACTTGTTCACTCCATCTGAGCCAGAACTTCCTAAAACTTCCTTTAGGTTTCTTTTCTATCTGCGATGTGGAGGAGTGATCCGGTGTGATGTTTGTGTAGTTCTGAAAATATCGCACAAAATACTGAGCCATGTCATCCCATGTATACCATTTACTGACATTCTAACGATTATACCACTCCAAGGCTGCCCCAGTCAAGCTTTACTGAAGTACGCCATTAGCAAATCGTCTTTCTTGCCAACATTCCTCATTTCCTTGCAATATTCCCTCAGATGGACTACCGGATCTTCACCTTCTTCATTCAAATTAAACTTTGGTACTTTAAACTCTATGAGCAGGTGAACGTTGGGGAGTGTACACAACTCTTGGTGAGACATGTGACCTTGGTCTCCCGTCCCTTGTCCGTTTTTTAAGGACTGTTCTATGTTCTTCAGCCTCTCAGAACTTGGAGGAAGAGTGATGGGGACACTTGAGTGATTGGGAGATGCCAAAGTTTGGGTAAGGACATCATCTAAGAAACCGGGTGGTGGTGGTATTGGTGTCTTCCCGACCATCCAAGCCTGATACATGTCCATTATGTGCTGTCTTAACATCCTCACCTCATCAGCCAAACCTGTGTCCCGTTCAACTAACCATTTTGGGGTACTGATATACCCCACCCCCATTTTGTTGTTATCCGCCATTGACCTTTTGGGTTTTTATGTTGTAGAGAGGAGTTACTATTTCCGGAACCACAACCAACCACCTTTTTGGATGATGCGATAAAATAAAACCATCACGTTAGCGTTAGGGCATTTAACAGATAGGCAAACATACATTAAAGATGCAATGCACCTAAACAGTTAACCATTTCTATCATGGACTTGCTTCAGCTGCGTGCGTCATTCCTGGCTTCTCATAATTGTGCCCCTTCTTTTAACGTCTCTCAAACTTTCCTTTATTTTATTTATTTTTTATTTTCCCCTTCTTTTCTTTTTCTTATTTTTAGTAGTGGTCAAATCTTATGCAGATTGCTTACGTTTCATGTCCCCGCATGAATAAGACCGTGCGTAGTTCTGTCCGATGAAAAATAAGTGGCCACATAAAAAAAATGACTGCTCTTATTATAACACTTGGAAGAAGTTACAAACTTTGAAAGGACAAACAAAGCAAACTTGAAGAGAATCCGACTAACAAACTTTAATGATGAAAATACAAACTCAAAACAAAGATTAAGAGTACATTAATGCCTTAAAATTTCCTGGAGCCCGCGACGCATCATTCGGCCTTGCCACGGGCCTTTGTGCAAAATCCCTTTGGAGCCCATCCAGATCGCTCATTATTTGTCGGACGAATGTCATCACTGCCGCAAAGAAGGTGGTACGGGTCATGTTCTCGCACACTCGGCATTTTTCAATAATGTAATGTGCGATGTTTGCGACTTTTTTTCTAATCCTGTTCTTTTCCCCGCAGCAGTCATCCTATATGTTGATCCTGGGTTTCCAGCACTTGAGAATTATGAAGGAGTTGGTCTTGAAACTTATGCATTTGTTCCTCCATCCGTGCCATCAGATCGTAACAGCGTTTCCTATCTGCTCTGTGATCTCTAGCTTGCCTGAATACCCTATTTTCGAGAGTGGCTATTGTTCCTTTCAGGATAGTGACACTTTCCTCATAATCTCTCTTCATCTGCTGCATATAAAGTGCTCGCTCTTTCACGCCCTTTGCCCATCTGGCCCGAATCCTTGCCAAGCTAGCTTCAGATCTCTCCAAGTACTCCTGGCTTTCACGGGCTTTCCCTTTCAGTTCGTTTATGAGTTTCTGGTCAACCTGGATCCTTTCGAGTTTCTTGACATTTATTCTTATTTTTCGGATCTGAGCCTTAAGGGCCTCATTTTCTTGGTTTAGCTTCTTCTTTTCCCCCTCATCTGTAGCGGCTTGAACATCTTTTTCAAATTGAAGTTCCATGGATTGCTTCTCTAATTGGCTTATTTTGGCCCTGTACTTGTTTTCCTTAGCCAACCAATCCCACCATTCCTGTGACGCTTCGATGAATTCCTAGATATGGGGCCTCTTGGCTGGCCTCTCAAACTCAATTTCTCTCATATACCAAGCAAGGTATCCCGGCGACACTTCACCTTTGGACCGATCCCGTACACAAGTATTTGCTGCTAAGTATTGACATTCATTCCAAATTTTGCGAACTACTGCTTCATGGAATTGACCATTAGGTCCGATCTCAACTACTTGTCCACTGATATCTTCATTCTTTGGGACTATTTGGCATCTCCCCAATTGCCTTAGAACTCGATACGGGGCATAGGGCTGAATACTCCTGAGTCCCATCAATAGGAAATAAGGTCCGGTGGCGGGCATATATATGATTTCATCCACATATAACAACCCAAATGTCCACTCTATCTGGCGTGCAGTGATGGAACGAAGGTGTGCTACCCATTCTGCGATCCCCTCTGGTAATCTGATCCCTTCAACCCTCATAGAAAATTCCTCTATGCATGTCTTCTTTGACGACCCATAACTCAAAAATCGAGGACGATGGCATAAATGTTCGATCATCCACATCTGCAACAGCACATTACAACCCTCAAAGAAGTCCCCTCCGGCTTTGCAAACAGTAAGAGCGTGAAAGATTTCGGCTACTATCACGGGTGCGAGGGTGATGTTGGCCTGAGTAAGCAAAGTATTAACAACCCCAGTTACTCGTATGTCAATATTCCCGTCTTTTCTAGGGAACACCAGAAGTCCCAGAAAGGACACCATAAATGAGAATCATCTATGGTCTTCCCACTTAAGACGGTTTCTTTTGCTATAAATTTTGTTTTCTGGCTTGTTGAACCTTCGTATATGACCATATCTGCTGTATATGAACGGCAAAGTACAAAAACCAGCTACCAGGTCTGGGTTATGTACTACCCTGCTTATTTTCAAGAAATCCAGGTAACTGTGTACGGTTACAGTCCTCGGAGCAATCAAGTATTGGAGTCTCAGAGGAACCTTGGGACCCCCGATGTATCCGGATATCTCTTCCAATGTTGGGGTAAGTTCAAAATCTGAGAAATGAAATACATTGTGAGCCGGGTCCCAGAATGTGACCAATGCCTTTATGATATCCCCCTTCGGATTAATCTTCAGCAACCCCATGAGACCTCCCAAGTAAAATTTGACCGTGTCTTGCCCTGATCCGCCCAAATCATCCCACCACATGTGCAGCTCCAAAGGGATCTTGTTTACAACTGTTATTGGTAAATTCTGCCTTGTGCTCATTCTGCACATTTATTAAGGTGATTAAGCAAAACAGTCATGATTTTCTTCTATTTGACTCAAAAGATCAAAATTAACTCTTTTCATATTTTTATTTCCAAAACCAAAAGCCCAGCTTTGCAGATACGGCCTTTCAGCACTCCCGAAGGAAGATTTTAAGGTTGTACCCGCTAACTGGTCAAAAATTTGGAAAAGACCAAAGATGGCTGTTTATCCAAAATCAGCCTCCCGGTGTCCCTTTCGGGAAAATTCGGCTATATTTTTACAAAATGACATTACCTTTCCTATTTGCAATAAAAACAAAATTTTGTTCATTTCGGGCTATTTTTGCAAAGAGGGAAGTTGGACCCGATGGGGGTTGCCTACGTATCTCACATCCTGTGAGAATTAAACTAGCGTAGTTCGGGCAACTAAAATAATCTGTTTTTGAAAACTAGACTTTTTTTTTCTTTTCAATGGAAAATAAAACAAACTAATTTTGAAAACAAACATATTTTTTTATTTTTTTTCTTTTTCCAAAAAGAAAAATATTCGGCAAAATTTCGATACTATTTGGACATTGATTTTTTTTAAAATAGGTAATTATCTCTCTTTAACCCTCATACCGTTGTTTCTTTTTTTTCTTTACTCCAAATATTCGAAATCCAGTCAGTCTGAAGCAAATAAATGCACAAGCAGTATGTAAGATGAATCAGGATGGTCTGTTTTCAATTTTGGGTACACCGGTCCTACACAGAACCAACCCCTGTGTTGAGCCTCCAAAGTCAAATGCACATGATGCAAACAAACGTT
The DNA here is from genome assembly GCA_026770625.1 of Nicotiana glauca. NCBI lineage: Eukaryota > Viridiplantae > Streptophyta > Magnoliopsida > Solanales > Solanaceae > Nicotiana > Nicotiana glauca. The sequence goes on along the minus strand of MU672409.1, from coordinate 5,212 downwards.
CCTACTAGGGATCCGGCATGAGGCTCAGTTATTCTAGGTTTAAGACCTAGATATTTGTTCTAGACTGTGTACCTGAGCGGACAACTTGAGTCGAGGAGGGGGCTACATACCAGGGACTCGAAAGATCATCCAACATAGTAACTTATCCGAGCCTCTTTCTTATTTCAAGGTATGACACTAATAGAATAGGGAGTCTCAACCAGCTAGCACATCCTCGAAGATAAGAGGAGAAGGGTTTCGTAACAGTTTATATGCACAGTTCTGTCACGACCCCAAACCCGGTCGTGATGGCGCCCAACACAACTGCGAGGCAAGCCCGACCATTTTCACTCTCAACCCGAGCATAGAACTCAAAACTATTTGTTTGAAAATCATTAACAGCATTTAAACTAGAAGTATAACTGAAAGATAAAAATAAATCCAGAAATCCACAATACTGAACAACCTCCCAAAGATCTGGGGGTCATGAGTCAAGAGCCTCTAACAGAATAGCATAAATATACTGTAAAACAACATAGTCTGAAGTACGCGGAAAAGTCAAATAACAGAAAATAGGAGAGAAGTCGGGTCCTGCGGACGTCAGGCAACTACCTCGACAACTCCGCGTAAGAGCTTTGAAGAACGGCAATAAGCTCAAATAGCTCCTGGAGTACCTGAATCTGCACACAAGGTGCAGAAAGTAAAGTGAGTACTTCCAACTCAGTGGTAATAGACATATATAATGTCTGACAGTAAGAATCCCAAAATATAACACAGAGTAAAGCTAAGAACAGTACTCCTACACATTTAACAGTGTAACATCAGCTAACAAAAACAATCAAAGCAGATAAATATATCAATGCATGAATGCAATGCACATGAACGCTATGGCGCGTAGCCCGATCCATGGGTACCCGGCGCTCACTGTGGGGGTTCAGACTCCGGAGGGGCTCCTACAGCCCAAGCGCAATATAATATCACACCCCGCTGCGGCGTGCAGCCCGATCAATGCAAAATCATGAATGCACAATCATACTTACCATTTTTAGTTTCAATTATCAGAATTTTACTTTGGTGTTTAAAATCTCAGGATTTGCAATTCATATTTAGACAGTGTTTAACGATCCCCAC
>MU672404.1:54859-83483 GCA_026770625.1 Nicotiana glauca | reverse complement strand
CTCTCTCAGAGACGACATAATGCTGCCGCCAAACCACCGCCCTCCGCCTACTGGAAATCGCCTCACGGCGTTTCCGATAGGCCAATGACCTCCAACTTTACACCACAGCACCCCCGTAACCTCCTCGTTCTAACCCCGAGCATGGTTTCCTTCGAATCAAGCCGAAACTCCTCGAATCTTCAATCGAAGATTCGAGCCAAAACCCAACCTATCACAATCCGCCCCAAATTGGTACGTAACACTCCCCTGACCTCCCTCGTAACCAAACCAAGCCTCGTTTGGTTCGAATCCAACCAAAAAACTCCGAGCCCCAAAATGCCCTTATGAACTCTAGAAATCCAAATGGGGTTTCGGGCAAAATTCAATAGGAATTTGAGGTCTAACAGACCTTAATCCAGGTGTTCTCAACTGAGAACACCCCGATTAAGGTCCGTTTGGCCTCAAACATTTCAAGCCCGAGTTGGTCCCGAGTCCGTTGATTTGTCTTCTTAAGGTATTTCCTTTTTCTTCTTCTATCTTTGTTTAGTTATTTGTTAGTTCAGTTTCTGTTAGTATTTCATCTTCTTAGATTTTTCTTTTGGTTAATTTTTATGTTCTCTTCTTCAGTAGACCTTTTATTTGGTCGATTCTTTCTGTTTGTTCGTTAATTGTAATGAATTGTGTGTTTAGTTTGTTTGAGGTCGTCTAGTAATTAATTCATATTTTTGATCCCCTGAGTCTGCCCGTATACCATGAATCACGGATTCGTAGGTCGATTATTTGTTATCGATTATACATGTTGTAATCGACTAAATGAATGTCGTCGATTAATTTCATAAGTCTGTCTGTTAGAACATTGGACAGTGATTAACACTGTTAATTTGGTCCAAAGTCACTGTTGAATTGAAGTCTTGAACTGTTTGTGATTTTAAATTAGGGTTTGAATTGGATATAGCTGTTAGCTTAGTTAGAAATCAGAAACTAACATTTAAGATTCAAGAAGAGTGCAATGCACATTGGATATTTTGGTGGAACCTGCTGGACAGCAGTATGTTCCACCCATTCTGCCTTCAGGGATTTATTTAATAGATAGAACCATGCTTAGACAATTTGAAGTGGAAAAAACAGAGGGAATAACATGGCTGGTTGGTTTAAAACAATTAAAAAGGGGCTGCAGGGCTGGTTCAGTTTGGTTATATAAGTGACAAGCCATAGAGATTAAAAAGGGAGACATTAGAGATTAGAGATTAGAGGCTGATATACACTCTAAAAAAAATACATTCTGGAACAGGAAGTAGTAGAGAAAACCTAAAGGAAAACACTATTCCATTGCCCCTGTTTTGGTCTAAGTCTATTTTCTTTTCAGTTCATAGTTTGAATTGAATTTCTATCAGCCCGCTCTCTTTCAAAAGGATCAGAATAATAGAGTTTTGAGCTAGCGATCCTGTCCCCTATAGCACTGTTACATTGGCTTAAGATCAGAAACAATTTGAGTCTTTCTTGTTTCCATTTCCATATCCGAGAGTTTCAAGTTATCTGAAGGTGTCTTTTGAGCTATTTGGGTCTATTATTGCTGCTGTCTGGTTTTTCTGAAGTTGCTGTTTGGTCGCTTTAAATTCCCTGTTTGGTTCAAACCATTCCTGGAATTTCTTGCTATCTTTGGTTATTGGTTCTTTGGTCTTTTGCTGGAATCTGTCTTGCTGCTTGCTGTCGTTTGCTGTTGTGTTTGCTGAGCCATAGCTGACCTTCCTTTTTTTTGCTGTTGAAGTTCAGGTACACAACTCTGATTTTGCCTTGGCTAAACTCGAACTGGAATTTCAGAAAAATGAATGCTCACTGTTAAAATCATATGCTTGTATCCCTTTGTTCTTATTTAGATAACTTGTAGCATTTATTTGTTAAATCAAAGAATGTTTCTGTATAATGTTAGGCCTTGGGAGCTTTGTTTAAGATCTTGGGTTTGTAATACTAAGTAGCATTTCCTCATTAATATGCGAATCCTGTAAACATTAATGCTAGTTTAAGTTGTTCACCATTTGAACTTTACGTTAGTTAAATGACTAGATAAGAGGAAAACTAGCAAGTTTGAAAGTAGGCGATTCCACACTCGATAATGATTTACTCAAATTGAATTTCGCAATGTAGTAATTAGCTTCCCCATCACCTCTCGGATCTACTTAGTCCGACGAAACACACCCGGATAAATGTTCCTCTCTTAAATCTAGTCGGTAGTAGAATTGGAGAGGCATTGACATCGTAAGATAAGCGCTCATGCCTTGTTAAGAGTTTTCGTTTTGAATCAAGTGTTCCTTTCTTTCAAATTACTTAGTAACAATTTAGTTTAAATAGGGATCGCTTCGCACGTTGTCGCTTCGCATAAATCAATTGGAGACAACTCCAGTGAACGTTTCATATAAACGGAAGTGTTGTTAAAATCGATAGTTCACTTAACTCAACATAGTTTAGAATAAGTGACCCGGGCATACTTCGATCCGCATACTCTCTAGGAACCCGTGCCCAGGTCAAGATCATGCCCATTTACTTCAAATGTCGAATGTACAGTTTTAAGTTAATAAAGGCAACCTAGAAATAACTCAAAGCACATGATTTATAATATGTTTTAAAAATCAGATATTTTTGTCATATACAATAGTTTAAGCGACCATTCTAGAACCACGGGATTCGGGGGTGACTAACACCTTCCCTCGGGTCAACAAAATTCCTTACTTAGAATTTCTGGTTCGCAGACTTCATTTGAAAAGTCGAAATTTCCTCGATTTGGGATTTAAATAAATCGGTGACTTGGGACACCTTAATTTCTTCCAAGTGGCGACTCTGAAATAAATAAAATAATACCGTTTCGAATATTGTCACTTAAATTGGAAAAACTCCTTCGAACACTCCCTCGAAAAGGGGGAGCGCCAAAAGGAGGTGTGACAACTCCATACCTTTCCAATAGTCATGCAAACTCTCAGTAGCAAAAATTAGGTTGCACCATCACTGATTATAGCTCTCGGGGTGGCAAAACGTGTGAAGGTATTTTTCTTTAGAAAGCCTGTCACCCCCTGTGCATCATTGTTGGGAGAGCCACAGCTTCAACCCATTTGGAGACATAGTCAACTGCCACCAGTATGTATTTGTTACCATATGAGCTGACGAATGGCCCCATAAAGTTAATTCCCCACATGTCAAATACCTCCACCTCTTGAATAGTAGTCATCGGCATCTCGTGACGTCGAGATATGTTGCCTGTCTTTGGCACTCATCACAACTTTTCATCCAAGCATGGGCATTTCCAACACCTTAGCTGCTGTCCGAATCCCTCTAAAGTGTCCACCATATAGTGAAGCATGACAAGCCTGCAAAATAAAAGATTGATCTTTCTCGGGGATATACCTCCGGTTGATGTTATCTACACATATTTTAAAAAGTAGAGGTTCATCCCAATAATAAAACTGACAATCGCGGAAGAACTTTTTCTTTTGAATTAAAGAGAATTCATAAGGTACAATACCGCTTGCTGAATAATTAGCAATATCAGCATACCATGGTGTCTCCTCCACTATCACTGCTAGTAACTGTTCCTTCGCGAATGTCTCTGTTATATATTCACCCTCTACCTTCTTTTCAGCTCTTTCCAACCTTGAGAGGTGGTCTGCTACCTGGTTCGCAGTCCTTTTTTAGTCAAATTCCTCCACCTCTTGTCAAATACCTCCACCTCTTGAATAGTAGTTATCGGTATCTTGTGACGTCGAGATATGTTGCCTGTCTTTGGCACTCATCACAACTTTTCACCCAAGCATGTGCATCCTTGAACAGAGTTGGCCAATATAAACCCGATTCCAACATTGTAGCTACTGTTTGTATCCCTCCAAAGTGTCCACCATATAGTGAAGCAGGACAAGCCTGCAAAATATAAGGCTGATCTTTCTCGGGGATACACCTGAGGATCATGTTATCTACGAGTATTTTAAAAATTGGAGGTTCATCCCAATAATAAAATCGACAATCGTGGAAGAACTTTTTCTTTTGAATTTAAGAGAGTTCATAATGTACAATACCGCTTGCTAAATAATTAGCAATATCAGCATACCATGGTGTCTCCTTCATTGTCACTGCTTGTAACTGTTAATCTGGGAATGTCTCTGTTATATCTTCAATCTCTACCTTCTTTTCAGCTCTTTCCAACTTTGAGAGGTTATCTGCTACATGGTTCTCTATCCCTTTTCTGTCACGGATCTCCTGATTGAATTCTTGTAGCAAAATAACCCAGCGGATCAAGCGTGACTTTGACTCTTTCTTTGCTATCAAGTACCTAATGGCTGCATGGTCAGTATAAAAAATAACTTTTGAACCAATCAAGTACGACCAGAATTTGTCCGATGCAAAAACTACAACCAACATCTCCTTTTTTGTCACGGTGTATTCGAGATGTGCACCGGTTAGTGTTCTGCTTGCATAATAAATTGGGTGCATCAGCTTATCCTTTAGCAGCCCTAAGACTGCTCCTATAACATAGTCATTTGCGTCGCACATGAGGTCGAACGGTTGCTTCCAGTTGGGTGCAATCACCAATCTCTTCTTTAGCTCCTCAAATTATAATCTACAATTATTAGAAAATACAAAGGGCTCATCCTTTTCAACGAGTTTACATAAGGGGTTAGCAATCTTAGAGAAATCTTTTATGAATCGCATGTAGAACCCGAAATGCCCAACGAAACTTATCACTGCCTTGATCGAAGTGGGTGGTGGCAAATTCTCAATCACGTCAAACTTAGCATGGTCAACCTCAATTCTTTTACTGGACACTCGATGACCCAAGACTATCCCTTCTTGTACCATAAAATGGCACCTCTCCCAATTCAGCACTAAATCTGTCTCCACACATCTTTTGAGCACTCTTCTTAAATTGTGAAGACATTATTCGAATGGATCCCCTACCATGGAGAAATCATCCATAAATACCTCCATAAAGTCTTCAACTATGTTCATGAAAATGGATAACATACACTGCTCGAATGTAGCCGGTGCATGGCAAAGTCCAAAAGGCATTCTCCAAATGGCAAAGATGCGATATAGACAAGTGAATGATGCTTTCTCTCTATCTTCGGGGGCTATTGAGATCTGATGGTACCCCGAATATCCATCTAAGAAATAGAAATGAGATCACCCAGCCAACCTGTTCAACATTTGGTCAATGAATGGCAAGGGAAATGGTCCTTCTAGGTGGTTGTTTTCAATTTTTGATAATCCATGCAAATACTCCATCCCATGACAGTACGAGTCGAGATCAACTCTTTATTCTCATTTTGTACGACCGTCATTCCTCCTTTATTTGGCATACACTGAACAGGACTGGCCCAATTGCTGTCAGAGATGGGGAAGATGATACCCGCATCTAACCATTTGATCACTTCCTTCTTCACCACCTCTTTCATATTCAGGTTCAACCTTCATTGATGTTCTCTCTAATGTTTGTGACCTTCTTCCAAGAGAATCTTTTGCTTACAAAAAACTGGGCTAATACTCTTTATGTTTTCCATGGTCCAACCAATAGCAATCTTATATTTTGGTAACTGTCACACCTCCTTTTTACCTACTACCCCCGTGAAGGGGCATAATAAAGGGAGTTTTTCCAATTAAAGGACAATCGAAACGGGATTCATTTTTATTAAAAATCAGAGTCGCCACTTGAGAGATTTATGGTGTCCCAAGTCACCGGTTTGAATCCCAAATCGAGGAAAAGGTTTGACTCTGTATTACAGTACGCAAACCAAAAATCCGAGTAAGGAATTCTATTAACTCGGAAGAAGGTGTTAGGCATTTCCGAGTTTCGTGGTTCTAGCATGGTCGCTCAACTATTATTATTGGCTTATTATCTGATTTTAGTACATTTTTGATTCATGTGCAAATTTTAACTTTTAACCGCTTTTACTCAATTTTTAAAGAATATTGAACGTCGTTTAAAATGTGTCTTTGGATCGCGTAACATGAAATGCACTCGCAATCCTAAACACATTTTATTTAACGTTTTGAGATTTTGATTTGGGTTGCATGAAATGCACACCCGTATTTAAGAAGGTAAAATTATTAAAGCGCGCCTAAAGTGGCCAACGTGTTTTTATCTTTGCTAGAGGCCGTGAAATTCACTAAACGGCACGCCCCGAATTCTAAGTATTTTAACATAAGTATTTAATGAGGGCCCCACAATTTATTTATTTTGTTTAGCGAGGTTCATCTCGTTTTATTATTTTAAAGATAAACCTAAAACAATCTATATTTTCTACTTAATTTGTCTTTAAGAATAAAAGAAAAAGCCCTAATTAATTAGCATTATTTAAGAGTTACAATTTTAAATTTGGGGCTTTCCATGATTAGGATTTTCACAGTGAAACGAACTCAGAGAAAGCTGATGAACTATTTCCAGCAAAACGTGATACTAATTGAACATGGATTACCATTAATAGATCAACAAAAGTATTTAAGACCAAATAGTGATGATTATCAATTTAAATTACCAACAAAATACTTATCAATCCTAATGCGATTCCAAAACAATTGTTAATTTTGACATCACTAAACCTCTAACAGTTCATCAATTAATCAAGGCTTAAGAACAGTTTCGAAATGATTGGAGTATTTTGACACCATTACACCTTAACTATTTTTTATCCCTGATTTTTAATAAATACATGGTGATATGAACATCCATCCCAAATCAACTCAGAAGCTGTCATTATCAAACACAAATGATCGAGACTTTATGACTAAACTACTGAAGCTATTGTTAAAAATGTTTATCCTGCCCAGGCTTAACACAAACAAGGCCTAAGTACTGATTTCAGCTCAGTTTCCAGTTATTAATACAAATCACGATCAGGGATTCCAAATCATTTTTCTGTTCCAGCTAGCTTCTGATTTTCAAAATTACACCCCATGAAACCAAACCAACTAATATGGCTAATGAATAATTACTGCTCTAATAATTCAATCAGTCCATTACATATTGATAATCCAACCATTCCACTACAAATAAGCAAGAGTAATGAATTCATCAAACAAAATTCTAAACTAACTGCAGTAAAATCAATTGACAAAACAGTAAAAGCTTCAGCAGGAATCAGGTAGCAATTGCATTTCTATTTCACGAGAGAAATTACATCAAAATAGGCTCAAGTGTGTACCTGGAGTTGAATTAAAATAGAAGGAAGGAGAGGTCAGCAATAGCAAGTGTAATGGCAATTTGGAGTTCAAACAGCAACACACACAACCAGTTCAGCCCAGAAACACACTCAAACACAGCTCGGAATGAAACGTGAAACAACAATCGCAATAAATACCCAAGAAAACTCAAACAAACTCAACTATGCTTGAAATTGAACACATGAATTCCAGAAAAACCAATAAAGAGTAGACAAGTTTCAATGGAACACTAGATTTATTTCAGTAAAGTGTTCAAGCCCTTTCTAATCTCAATGTCTTGTATTCTTAAGCTCTCATCTTTCAGCTCTTAAATTTCAGAATGTGTTTTTTCAAGCTCTCTCAAACTGCCTGAGAACTCCACCTTAAAGTTCTATCTCTCTGTCTTTTTTCTTCTTCACTCCCAAAAAGACTGCCTGAGAACCCTCAAAATCTACTTGAAAACCAACCAGCAAACACTACTGACTCTAGTAAACAAATAATGAACTGGAAAATGTAACTCAATAGCTAGAAATCTGAAAGCTCTCAAAACTCTCAAAAAACTTTCCCCCCCTCTTTTTTTTCCTTTTCTGTCCCCCTTGAAATTCTGAAAGTCCTCTTATTTATCCCCAAAACTCCCATCCCTTTCCAGCTCTTAAGAGCATTTAACCAATAAGAAATAATTTCCCCCATCATCATCTCTGATTTTTCCTCTCAAAAGATATTCAACAAATGTCAGTCCCACTACTAATCCCTTTTCCCATTATTTATTTCAATTGGTATGGGCAGCCTGAATTTTAAATTCAGGCGTGCCCTGACAACCAAGATGGCATCCTACTTGGGTTCCGATTCATTTGCTCTTGTGAATTACACCCCAAACTTCTCATTAATAAAATAAAACTTGGACTGACTAACAAATATGATGCATATTCGAAAAGCAGATCAGTTGGTCCAAATAATAGCAATTCTGAGTAATTTCAACAAAGCCTAATCGACTGACTTAGAATTTCATCCTTACAAACAAACAAATATCCTAATTATACGAAATAAATCCTAGAAGATAAACTAAAATAATCAATAGGTGAAATAGTTTATACCAGGGAGCAAATCAGTTTTCATATTGAAATTGATCAGAGAGAAAGAAAGAGACAAAGAAGATGAATAATCAGAATAACACTAATAATATAAACATACAAAGAAATGACAAAAAATAGGAACTCACCGGATAAATTGGGAATCAATCTTGGCACCCTGACTTGAATTCGAACTTCCATTTTGGATTTGAAATCGAAATGAACCTTAATCGAATGTTCTCGACTGAAAACATACGACTAAGGTCGAATAAGACCTCAATTTTCAGTTTCGTATCGATTCCAGTGTTTGGTTCTTTCAGGGTCCGTTCAGTCGAGTTTAAATTCGAAAAAATCCCGCGTGATTCGAAGGGAAATGATGATAGATTAGGGACGAGGGAGGTTGGGTTGTCATTTGGTGTTAGTTTGGGAAGGTTTGGTGATGGCGCCACCACCGGGGAATTTTGTGGTGGCGCTAGGGTTCATGTGGTCAAATGGATATTCGACGAGATAGGCTAAGATTCGAAGGAAATGGGATGGAGAATTTATGACGACCCGGCCCGTCGTCTCATGTGTTGTTGCTCCGTTTTCCCCATTTTATGCTTCTTCACATTTCATTATCGGTAGGTGGTGTGTTAAAGTTGATTTGGATTGGTTTTGATAAGAAATGAGACACTTAGTCTCTTTAAGGAAGGCTTAAGTTGGAAAAGTCAACCGGATGTTGACTTATGAGTTATAGGGCTCAGATATGATTTTCGGGGATTTGGTTAGCTTAGGGGAATGATTTGTGACTTAGGAACGTGATCGGAATTGAATTTGGAGGTCCGTTGTAGAATTAGGCTTGAATTGGCGAAGTTAGTATTTTGGCGAATTCCAGTTGATAGGTGAGATTTTGATCCGAGGGTCGGAATGAAATTTCGAGAGTTGTTGTATCTTCGATATGTGATTTGTGATATGTGTGAATAATTTCAAGCCATTCGGACGTCGTTTGGTTGGGTTTTTGATCGAATGTGTTTTTCGGAAGTTTTGAAGAAACTTAGGCTTGAATCCGTGGCGAATTGATGATTTTGGTGTTGTTTGACATGTTTTGATGATTGGAACATGTTTGGATAATGTATTAAGACATATCTGTGTTTTTGGTTGAGGTCCCGGGGGCCTCGGGGTGGTTTCGGATGGCCAACGGGGTGAATTTTGGACTTGTGTGATTGTTGATGGTTCTGATATCTGGTATTTCCGCACCTGCAGAAAAGGGACCGCAGAAGCGGTTCCGCAGATGCGGTAGGGAGGTCACAGGTGTGTTTTGAGGCCTCGAGCCAGTTTTTACAGAAGCGGATGTTGGTCCGCAAATGCAGTCACCGCAGAAGCGGAATTAGACCGCAGAAGAGGTCCTGGGCGAGTAAGTGAAAACCGCAGAAGCGCATAGAAAACCGCAGAAGCGGTAGTCGCAGAAGCGGGTTGGATACCGCAGATGCGAAAATGAATGTTCTCAGAAAGGTTTTAAAATGACATTTCATCCGCGACTTGGGGGTTATTTTCCTCCATTGTTGAGCATCTGGGGAGCTTTTTGGGAGCCATTGAAGAGGGTTTTGACTGGGAATCAATTAGGGGTAAGTCCCATGGCCTAGAAACATCATCTAATTATGGTTTCAACATTTAAATTCATGGAAATTTTGTTAAAAAGTGAAGAATTAGGGCTTGGGTTTTTGAATGAGAATTTGTAATTTCAGGGGTCAAATGGACTCCGATTCTTGTGAATTTGATATCTACGGACTTGTGGCGAGACGAGGAATCTGGTAATGTGAGTTTTTGTAATTTTTTGAGAAGTGGGCCTAGGGCTCGGGTTTTGCTAGTTTCGAGATTTTTGTTATTTTTCGATTGGGTATTGTTCTATTGGCATATTGTGATGTATTCGCTCTGATTTTGGTTAGATTTGACGCGCGTGTAGGCCAATTTGAGGGGCAAAGGCGTCGTGAGCTAGAGATTTCACCGGTTCGAGGTGAGTAATACTTGTAAATGATATCCTGAGGGTTTGAAACCCCCGGTTTGCACATCATAGTGCTGTATTGAGGTGACTTGCACGCTAGATATGAGCGTGGGATAGAGCACCATTGGGGATTGTGATTTTACCATGTATTTGATTGAAACTACTTGTATCATCATACTATGGGCTAACTGCCATGTTTGGGCTTCGTGCCAACTATGTGAATCCTTCGGGGATTGATATTACTGTTTTAGCATATCTTGCATATCATTTGGTTTCAGTCCAAGGTTTTAAATAATGTTTTGCAACTCAGCCATACTTCTAAGTTTTGAAAACTCAAATGATATTTTAAATGATATTTCGGGCTGAGAACTACTATTTTACAAATGCCCAGGGGGCTTATGTTGATTTCTGGACTGAGCATGGATCGGGCTGCGCGTCGCAGCAGTGATCTTAAAACAGTGGTAACAATGACACTGTATGATGTGACTTGAAACAGTGGTAACAATGACACTGTATGATGTGACTTGAAACAGTGGTAACAATGACACTGTATGTTGTAAATTGGTCAGGTAACAATGACTGACCAGGAACTAATTGATGCCACGAGATGGCTTGATATTGAGCTTGGGATGTAGGAGCCCCTCCGGAGTCTATACACACCCCCAGTGAGCGCCGTCGACATTAAATGCATCGGGCTGCACGCCGCAGCGGGTACCGTAGTGTACCGTCTTGTGCATTGCATTGCACTCATGCATTTGTTCTTGTTTTGTAATGTTTGTCATGGCATTCAACACTCTCATATTATTGGCATCCATGCTACTTCATGCACTATTTTACCAGATACCCTAGTGTTATTCGTTAATGGAGTGCTGTGCCCGAGAGGCTGACTTGCGTGCGGACTTGCACTATCTGATTATGCATTCATTTGCTTAACTGTTGAAAAAGATATTTTCCAAAGAGGTTTTAACTGAGCACAGATATTTTCTAAAGGATTTCACGGTTTACTGGTTTCTCAAAGGATTGCACTGTTCTTTGTAGCATGATGGAGTGCCTTACGTGATTTCTGCTGCTTAGTTATTATTTACTCTAATTACTCACTGAGTTGGAGTACTCACTTTACTCCCTGCACCTTGTATACAGTTGCAGGTATTGTTCACCCGGTAGTGGGTTAATAGCGGATTGAAGGTATTACTATTGTAGCTGAGCAAGGTGACCGCCAGCGTTTGCGTCACCAGACTTCATCTTTTGAACTCTAGATTTTATTTTTATATATTATTGGCCCTGTAGTGTTGTTCAGTCTTCTTTATATGCTCGTGACTTGTTACACCCCGGTCGCATTGTGTTGGGTTGTAATTAATAGTTGTTAATTCCATTAAGTTGTACTTTCTATTCATTTATGTTTAATAATGGTTAAAGAGAGGATTTGGGTTATTTGGATGGCCTTGTCTTCGCGAGAGGCGCCATCACGACCGGGTATGGAAATTGGGTCTTGACAAGTTGGTATTAAAGTCTAGGTTACTAGGTCTCACGAGTCATGAGCAGGTTAGGTAGAGTCTCGCGGATCAGTACGGAGACGTCTGTATTTATCCTCGAGAGGCTGCATAACCTTTAGGAAAACTTCACTTTCTTGGAATTCTTATCGTGCGCACACTATTCAGCTTGAGATATAACTTTTGAAATTCCTTCCATATGCCTGTATGCGCACGTGAGCGCTCAGCGTCAGATGTGCCTTGATGGCTTGTGATTCCCTGATCAAGGGGCGAGATGTGATCTCCGTGAGTTTGATGTTGGGCTAGTCTGGAGGACTTGAGGCCGGATCCTTGCCTATGGCTTGAGCACCAAGGTGTTGATTATGTGAGCAAGTGTTTGGACTTATATGTTCGATATTGTCCTTATTAGCGGAACGACGGTTGGATATCCATGTGATGAGTATATTAGTATTGCGAGATGTATCTATATGACTTGGTAGTGACAAAGAAGTCTGTTGGATAATAAATGAACTGTTAAGTGATTCGATTCCTATTGTGATTTGATGTGTAGCCCGAATATGGGCGCGTGAAGAATATTTTTGTGTCTCCTAGTTGGGGAGTGAAGTGTAATACATGTGGCGGAATGAGTTCAGACCTAGGAAGACTAAATGATTATGTAACGTATATGATGGTGGAAGGCATGCTGAAATACTAAATTGAGGCAAAGCAGGTAGGATATCTCCTACGGAGTGTTCTTGAGTGGTATGATCCTTATGTGTACGTTAGAAGATCCCATGTGTAATTGAAAGGTACGTGTTGTAATTTGAAAATCTGGGTCACTTAAGAGAGAGGACTCAGCTGACGTGGGGATGAATGCGAGGTTTGCAGAGGATTTCAGTACTAGATGATCGGTGTTTTCACAAACTCGTAGATGATTTGTGTTTAATATCACTATGATATTGTGGCATCATTAGAGTAAAAGTATTATGGGTTATTGAGCGTGTCCTGATATATATGGCTTCGAGCCAAGTTAGGGAGGTTGCTGTTGATTAGCTGATTGCCCGGTTATGTGCTATGTTGGTTCCTTTTTGAGGTATGCTGGCGGATCAGTTTTGGTTACAGGAATTGAGCCGAGGATGGCATGAGTGAAGCAAAATTTTGACAAAGGTTATATGGTGCTTCATAGATGTGTGGAAATAATAGGATGTCTTGAGCCGTTGATGATAAAGAATGCTCAGTGTATAGAGAGGGAAGATGTTTGTTTGTATTGGAATGAGATCATATCCTGCGGTGTCAAAGTGCTAATAAGGCACTAGTAGTTCTGCTCGTTGAGTCAGATAATTTATAGTTTGAATAGGAGTGAATGACTTTCGAGAATGATTCTAATGTGTTCAAGATTTTACATGTAACAATCAGGTATCTCAAGGTTGTGTATGTGGTCAGAGACCGTGTTTTCATCGAAAATGTCGAGGCTTGTGGTATTTTTATGTCGATTATGGGATCCTATGTATCGGTATCTGGAAGGTAATGGTAATGAATTCAAATTCGCGGGAAGTTCTTCAGAGTAAAGTATTCTGGAAGGTAGTATTTCTGTGAACAGCTGAGAGAGTATTCGGTGGCCTATGGGTCTTAGATAGTGTGATCTTATGTTCGAGTCTCGTGTGGTAGGCTTGGATTGAGGCATTGTGATGCTACAACGAGGGAGAAAGATCAAGTTGGAAATGAATTAGAAGGAAACCTAGATAAATGAAGTAGCTTGATGGTAGACCGAATCGGTATGGTAAGGATATGATTAATTCTTTGTGTGTGCTCGAGGCAATGAGCTCATACAGGTATGTTGCAGCAAAGCTCTTGAGTTCTGACAGCTTGTTTAGCTTGGTTTGGATAGAAGCATTCAGTCCTTACAGTTTAGCTTATGCAAAGGGAATTGGGGAACAATTCTTGTTAGGTTTCACCGTGGTTTGGAGATGTATATATCTTCTATGGGGATGAGAAGCATGGAATGCATAATGATTTTCTTCCAAATGGGATCAGTGGAGGTTGTTGGCTAGGTGAGTTACAGTTTAGTTCTGAAAAAAAGTTCATAAAATTCTCTAGCAACGGGTAGCCTCAGGTAATCAAGAAAATGGTAGTACTGAATAGGAGTGATTTGATGAGAGTATATGTATCGGAAGAAGGGTAATGTGATTAGACTGGTGATACTACGATAGTATTGTGGTGTTTTCTGGCTAGATCGACCGCTGATATTTGAGTGTGTTTGATGGCACAGGGGAGTTTTAGAATATCTTTCATGGAATGACTGGGTACTCGAGGTGTAATATGTATTCATGCTGTGGAATTTGGGGATTAGGTAGAGTGATTCGTGTGCTATATGGAGTTGGAGACTGGGAGTTCTCAAGTATAGACTATGTAGTGGTTGTGGATCGTGTATGTTGGTACTNAGACTATTGTGCTATGGGCTATGTTGGAAAATGCCACAGGTTGTGTGGCGAGGTGCATCGGATTATGTTCTAGCAGAGTGGTTTGTATTCTAAAGACCAGCGGACGGCTGGGGAGGATTGCTTTCCCTAATTGGGCCATTGTGGCGGATGCCAGTGTAGAGGTTTCTACCATTGATTTAGTTCCGGTATTGAGGGACCTTTTGGATTTCTTCCTTGTGGTTGGGCATGTCGCCGGGCGAGACTGTGGATTTTGGTATTTATTTGGTGTCGGGCACCGTATCATACGGCTCTGGCAGGAGTTATAGTAGCGGAAGGAGCAGCTTCAGGCTTCTTGCTATTGAGTTCGTTGGCAGGCCGATATGGCTACGTATTTAGCTTCAGTTAGCTTGGTTAGTTCCAAATTGTATTGATGAAGTATAGGTTGATTCGATCGTTATTGAACCTGCTAGTGATCTAGGGAGATCTATGAGTTGCTTTTCTGTACTGTTAGGTGTTATGATTTTCGGACTATGGGCACGTATAGTGCGGTGCTATCGTGATTCATAGTGGAAGTTGGGGGGGGGACCTCAATTGTGTTTGAGTTTTGTAGCTTACAACGCTATATGTAGATATCATTATGCACTCAGTATGCTTACGACCGATACTCGGTATTTTGTTATAATGAGCAAATTTGAATCGATGTGCATCTCCCTATGTGAGATATTTGTGTGGATCGTGTGGCACGCCGCCACGGGTATGTTATCTGGATCGGGCTGCACGCCGCAAAAGTGTGATGTTGAGAATAGTTTTCCATATGTTACTTTGTATGCCTTGCTTCCTGGTTTCTAAGGAAAGTCCGTATTGGGTGTTGCTCGGCAAATGGCGCATCGGGTGTGTCCTTTCAGGATTGAATGGTGTATATTACTTGCTTCACCATAGGTATAATGATTTGTTTGGGTTCCAGATATCAATCGTGCGTGGTTGTCAATTTCGAGTATAGTGACTTGAGGTGTCTCATGCAGAGCAGTGGTTGGATAGGATCGTGCACTGTAGCGAGGCTATGTGGTTATACGACCTTGCGGGTTAGATATATATGCTCTATTCTATGATGTGAGACGGGTTCTCAGCCTTGTGTGGTGATGGTACTGGCGAGCTTGAGGTACAACTCTTTTAATTGAGTCATTTTCATGATCGGGGTAAATTCAGACTGTTGTTTATGGGTATGCGTAGTTATGCAAGTTGAGGCTTAGGCCGTATTGATGTGTCATGTCACCAGGGTGGTGTGTTTGGTCAAAAGAGATCGTTGGGATCATTAATGAATACGATCGGATTTGATCTTAGCTTGTTAAAAGGATAATATCGAGGTCCAGCTCGGAATCTGCTGTTGTAATGCCTTCATGAATGATTGGTCTGAGAAATGGTTATGGTTTACTGCATGTTTCATCATCATTTGGTAGGATACGAAAGTGTTGGATTGAAATTTTAGCTAATAAGAGGTTTTCTATCGGTATTTGGTTGTTATGGGTAACCACTGTGAATAGAAATTATCGTTTCGAGTGCTTGGATTATGTGGTATATCGTATGATTTCATTGAGGTTGCAAGTATGGGTTATTACAGCTGGTTCGGGACTATTCAAAGTATAGGTGTCATGTTTTGATCATATTGATGGTTTCAGAAGTGAAAAGGTAGTTCTGTGAATTATGGGCTAGACTGGATTGGGTAATTTTGGCTATGTTGTGTTGTTGGACCTATAAGAGATAGGGTGACGTGGGATCATCCCGGTTATATGCTTGGTAAGGTCATTTAGCTATTGGTTAGCTTCTAGAATAAATCTGGGTACGCTCGAGGACGAGCGTTTGTTTAAGTTGGGGAGGATGTGACGACCCGGCCCGTCGTCTCATGTGTTGTTGCTCCGTTTTCCCCATTTTATGCTTCTTCACATTTCGTTATCGGTATGTGGTGTGTTAGAGTTGATTTGGATTGGTTTTGATAAGAAATGAGACGCTTAGTCTCTTTAAGGAAGGCTTAAGCTGGAAAATTCAACCGGACGTTGACTTATGAGTTATAGGGCTCAAATGTGATTTCTGGGGATTTGGTTAGCTTCGGGGAATGATTTGTGACTTAGGAGCGTGATCGGAATTGAATTTGGAGGTCCGTTGTAGAATTAGGCTTGAATTGGCGAAGTTAGTATTTTGGCGAATTCCGGTTGATAGGTGAGATTTTGATCCGAGGGTCAGAATGGAATTTCGAGAGTTGTTGTAGCTTCAATATGTGATTTGTGATGTGTGTGAAAAATTTCAAGTCATTCGGACATCGTTTGGTTGGGTTTTTGATCGAATGTGTTTTTCGGAAGTTTTGAAGAAACTTAGGCTTGAATCCATGGTGAATTGATGATTTTAGTATTGTTTGACGTGTTTTGATGATTGGAACAAGTTTGGATAATGTATTAAGACATATCTGTGTTTTTGGTTGAGGTCTCGGGGGCCTTGGTGTGGTTTCGGATGGCCAACGGGGTGAATTTTGGTCTTGTGTGATTGCTGCTGGTTCTGATATATGGTATTTCCGCATCTGCGGAAAAGGGACCGCAGAAGCGGTTCCGCAGATGCAGTAGGGAGGTCGCAGGTGTGGTTTGAGGCCTCGAGGCAGTTTCCGCAGAAGCGGATGTTGGTCCACAAATGCGGTCACCGCAGAAGCAGAATTGGACCGCAGAAGCGGTCCTGGGCGAGTTAGTGAAAACCGCAGAAGCGGATAGAAAACTGCAGAAATGGTAGTCGCAGAATCGGGTTGGATACCGCAGATGCGAAAATGACTGTTCTCAGAAGGGTTTTAAAATGACATTTCATCCGCCACTTGGGGGTATTTTTCCTCCATTGTTGAGCATCTTGGGAGCTTTTTTGTAGCCATTGAAGAGGGTTTTGACTGGGAATCAATTGGAGGTAAGTCCCATAGCCTAGAAATATCATCTAATTATGATTTCAACATTTAAATTCATGGAAATTTGGTTAAAAAGTGAAGAACTAGGGCTTAGGTTTTTGAATGAGAATTTGTGGTTTGAGGGGTCAAATGGACTCCGATTCTTGTGAATTTGATATGTACGGACTCATGCCGAGATGAGGAATCCGGTAATGTGAGTTTTGTAATTTTTTGAGAAGTGGGCCCGGGGCTCGGGTTTTGCTAGTTTCAATATTTTTGCTATTTTTCGATTGTTTTCGATTGGCTATTGTTCCATTGGCATATTGTGATGTATTCTCTCTGATTTTGGTTAGATTCGACGCGTGTGTAGGCCGATTTGAGGGGCAAAGGCATCGCGAGCTAGAGTTTTCACCGGTTCGAGGTGAGTAATACTTGTAAATGATATCCTTAGGGTTTGAAACCCCGGGTTTGCACATCATAGTGTTGTATTGAGGTGACTTGCACGCCGGATATGAGCGTGGGGTAGAGCACCGTTGGGATTGTGACTTGGTCCGTCTCGGTTGTTGATTTTACCGTGTATTTGACTGAAACTACTTGTATCATCACACTATGGGCTGACTGCCATGTTTGGGCTTCGTGCCAACTATGTGAATCCTTCGGGGGATTGATATTACTGTTTTAGCATATCTTGCATATCATTTGGTTTCAGTCCAAGGTTTTAAATACTATTTTGCAAATCAGTCATACTTCTAAGTTTTGAAAACTCAAATGATATTTTAAATGATATTTTGGGCTGAGAACTACTGTTTTACAAATGCCCAAGGGGCTTATGTTGATTTTTGGACTGAGCATGGATCGGGCTGTGCGCCGCAGCAGTGATCTTGAAACAGTGGTAACAATGACACTGTATGACGTGACTTGAAATAGTAGTAACAATGACACTGTATGTTGTAAATTGGTCAGGTAACAATGACTGACCAAGAACTAATTGATGCCACGAGATGGCTTGATATTGCGCTTGGGCTGTAGGAGTCGCTCTTGAGTCTGTACACACCCCCAGTGAGCGCCGTCGATGTTAAACGGATCGGGCTGCACGCCGCAGTGGGTACCGGAGTGTACCGTCTTATGCATTGCATTGCACTCATGCATTTGTTCTTGTTTTGTAATGTTTGTCATGACATTCAACACTCTCATATCATTGGCATCCATGCTACTTCTTGCACCGTTTTACCAGATACCTTGGTGTTATTCGTTAATGGAGTGTTGTGCCCGAGGGGCTAACTTGCTTGCGGACTTGCACTATCTGATTATGCATTCATTTGCTTAACTGTCGAAAAAGATATTTTCCAAAGAGGTTTTAACTGAGCACAGATATTTTCTAAAGGATTTCACGGCTTACTGATTTCTCAAAGGATTGCACTGTTCTTTATAGCATGATGGAGTGCCTTACGTGATTTCTGCTGCTCAGTTATTATTTACTCTTATTACTCACTGAGTTGGAGTACTCACTTTACTCCCTGCACCTCGCGTGCAGTTGCAGGTATTGTTCACCCGGTAGCGGGTTAATAGCGGATTGAAGGTATTACTATTGTAGCTGAGCAAGGTGACCGCCAGCGTTCGCGGCATCGGAATTCATTTTTTGAACTCCAGATTTTATTTTGTATATATTATTGTCCCTGTAGTGGTGTTCAGTCTTCTTTAGATGCTCGTGACTTGTGACACCCCGGTCGAGTTGTGTTGGGTTGTAATTAATAGTTGTTAATGCCATTAAGTTGTACTTTCTATTCATTAATGTTTAATAATGGTTAAAGAGAGGATTTGGGTTAGTTGCTGTCCTTGTCTTCGCGAGAGGCGTCATCACGATCGGGTATAGAAATAGGGTCGTGACAGATTCGGAATGGGGAGGGTGAGGGGAATTTGAGGTGTGAAGATAGGGTTGTTTGGCCACCATCTGCCGCTGTGGGCGATTTCTGGCAGGCAGAGGACGGTGGTGTGAGGCGGAGGATGGGGATCGTCTCTGAGGGTTTGAGAGAGATGAGTGGGGGGGGGGGTCTGAAGGGGGTTGGGTTGGAAGGTTATATACAGGATATGAGATTTAATCCAAGCCGTTGGATCAACTGACATCAACGGTTTGGATTAACTCACTTAAGTAAAACGGAGTCGTTTAAGGGGTGTTGGATCGGTTCAGGGAAAGGTGGGTCGGGTAGGTTAAACGGGTTGGGTCAGGGCTTTTGGACCGTTGGATGGGGTTTAAATGGAGGGCTGGGATTGATCGATGTTGAAACGACGTAGTATTGGTATTATACTACGTCGTTTGGATGTTCTGAAAGACTCAGCCAATTTAGACCGAGTGGAGGCTTCATTTGGGCTAGTTTTAACCGGATATTGGTTTGGGCTGGGGAATTAATTCAAAATTTGGCCCAATTCGATTTTCTATTTTTCTTTTATTTTCCTTAAATTCTAATTAAAATAAAAATATAAACCTCGATTAATTCTTGATCAAAATTATCCTAAAACACTAATTATTTCTAACTAATAATTATCACAAATAATTAAATACCAATATTAAAGAAAATCACACAATTTTGACATTAAACACTTAAAAAAAATACAAAGTTCATATTTTTATGATTTTCTTTTCATTTTTGTAAAACAACAACTTACTTAATCAATACTAATTATAAAATTAAATCCTAAATGAAGAATGCAACTTATTTTTTTGTATTTTTTCATTAATTTAAACAAATAAGCATGCAAGGATAAATGCAAATAATGACAGAAAATTCAACAAAAATTTACAAAATTGCACACAATAAAATAAACAATTTTTGTTTTGATTTTGTGAGAGTAATTCATGTGAGGGAAAAATCACGTGCTCACAGCTGCCCCTCTTTGCCCGTAAACACGAAGAGTTTTCGTGCAAAGACAAAGTGTGCGTATACGAGCGATTTTTTCTCATTTGAATACTCCGTGTGAAGCATTTTTTTTTGAAATATTTGACCGAACCTCTGCTTCAAAGGTTTCCTACATATCCTTGGCTAAAAAGGAATCAGGTCAATGTAGTTCGGGAAGTTTTGGTAGCTGGGACTATCATGAAGTTGTGATTTTACTGTTACTGCTGTTGTTGCTGTTGCTGCTGCTACTACTTATTGACCTCCTTATTACACCGTGCTAAAAGAAAATAAGAAGCTAGACTAAACTATAGTCTATGAATTACAAAATCCTATCTAAACCTTCAGACTTGCTCTTGTGTCTCTTGTTGCCTTGCTGTCTTGTTGACTTGTGTTTCCTCTGATTTTTCTTTGTTTCTGACTTGACTTGTAGTCTTATCTTCCTCAGGTGGATTCCTGATTGCTGAACTCGAACTGCTTCTTTCCTTCTTGTGGAATTCGAATTATTTTTCCTTCGAAACTTGAACTGCCTTCTTTTGACCATTTTTGCCTTCCTTATGATTTCTGAAATTGAATTTATTCCTCTGATTTTTGTTGTAACCCTCTGCTCTCCGGGCGGGTTACTGACTTCTTGATCTTGAAAGGTACGCCTCCATTCTTCGGGCGGGCTCCCGACTGCAACAACTTAATTTTTTCTTCCCTCTTGAACCATTTCCCCTTGAAACTTGAATTATCTTCCTTTGAAACTGCTTTCCCTTAAAACTTGTGTTGTCTTTGGTGCTTGCCTTTCCTTACGGTGGGTTCCTCCGAATCAACCGAGATATTCTGCCCCTGTTTCAATCTCAGCAATTTAAAATGCGGTTGTGATACTCTTGTTGGGGATGGGTTTTCCCTTTTGTTATCCTAGGAGATAATTCATCAGACTAGGTCCATTTTTGTTATCTTAGGAGAAAGATTCATTAGACTATGATTTTTATCCTTATCTTAGGAGAAAAATTCATCAGACTAAGATTTCGATCCTTATCTTAGGAGAAAAATTCATCAGACTAAGATTTCGATCCTTATCTTAGGAGAAAGATTCATCAGACTAAGATTTTTCCTTATCTTAGGAGAAAATTCATCAGACTAAGATTTTTATCCTTATCTTACGAGAAAGATTCATCAGACTAATATTTTTCCTTATCTTAGGAGAAAAATTCATCAGACTAAGATTTTGACTCTTATCTGAAACTCTCCCACTGTTGCTTCCCACTTCTTGTTATCTTATATGAAACTTTCCAATTGTTGTCTTCCCCCCTTTTGTTATCTTAATTGAAACCTTCCAACTGTTGCCTTCCCCTTCTGTTATATTAGGAGAAAGATTGGTCAGACTAAGATTTTGACTCTACGAGATAATTTATCAGACTAGGTCCATTTTTGTTAACTTTCCAGCTATTACTTCCTACTTCATGTTATCTTGTCCGAAACTTTCCAACTATTACTTTCCCCCTGTAATTTTCCGACTGTTGCCCTGTTATTTTATCTGAAATTTTTCAACTGTTGTTTCCCACTTCTTGTAATCCTAGGAGAAAATTCGTCCGACTAGGTTATCCATCTTAGGAGAAAGATTCATCAGACTAAGATTTTTCCTATCTTAGGAGAAAAATTCATCATACTAAGATTTCGATCCTTATCTTAGGAGAAAGATTCATCAGACTAAGATTTTTATCTTTATCTTAGGAGAAAAATTCATCAGACTAAGATTTTTATCTTTATCTTAGGAGAAAAATTCATCAGACTAAGATTTTGACTCTAAGAGATAATTCATCTGACTAGGTTCATTTTTGTTATCTTAGGAGAAAGATTCATCAGACTAAGATTTTTATCCTTATCTTAGGAGAAAAATTCATCAGACTAAGATTTCGATCCTTATCTTAGGAGAAAGATTCATCAGACTAAGATTTTATCTTTATCTTAGGAGAAAAATTCATCAGACTAAGATTTTGACTCTAGGAGATAATTTATCAGACTAGGTCCATTTTGTTAATTTTCCAGCTATTACTGCCTACTTCTTGTTATCTTGTCCGGAACTCTCCAAATGTTACCTTCCCCTTTTGTTATTTTATCTGAAATTTTCCAACTGTTGCCTTGTTATTTTATCTGCACCTTTCGAACTGTTGCCTTCCCACTTCTTGTTATCTTAGGAATCTTTCCAATCGTTTCCTTCGTACTTCTGTTATCTTACTTGAAACCTTCCAACTGTTTGCCTTCCCCTTCTGTTATCTTAGGAGAAAAAAAAATTCGTCAGACGAAGATTTTGACTCTAGGAGAAAATTCATTAGACTAGGTCCATTTCTATGTGATCTTAGGAGAAAGATTCATCAGACTAAGATTTCCTATCTTAGGAAAAAAATTCATCAGACTAAGATTTTTATCCTTACCTTAGGAGAAATATTCATCATACTAAGATTTTCTATCTTAGGAGAAAAATTCGTCAGACTAGGTCCATTTTTGTTGCCCTACTTGAAACCTTCCAATTGTTGCTTTCCTTCTTATCATCTTACCTAAAACTTTCCAACTGTTGCCTTCCCCTTTTGCTGTCTTATTTGAGACCTTCCAACTCTTGTCTTCCCCTTTTGTTGTCTTATTTCCAACTATTAATTCCCACTTCTTGTTATCTTAGGAGAAAGATTCGCCAGACTAAGATTTCCTATCTTAGGAGAAAAATTCATCAGACTAAGATTTTGACTCTAGGAGATAATTCATCAGACTAGGTCCATTTTTGTGTGATCTTAGGAGAAAGATTCATCAGACTAAGATTTTGACTCTAGGAGATAATTCATTAGACTAGGCCCATTTTTGTGTTTTCTTAGGAGAAACATTCATCGGACTAAGATTTCCTATCTTAAGAGAAAAATTTATCAGACTAAGATTTTATGCACCATAGCCAGACTAGCTTTGTTCCTGTTACATACAAAGAAAAATTTGTCAGTTTTGAAAGGGGTGGTCGGTTGTGACCTTCTCGCTGGGGATGATTTCCTCCTTTCCACACTCTACTTCGCTCGATTGTCTTGAACTTTGGGGGCACTTTCTCCTTCACTTCCTATGATAACTAACTTCCATTCGAAGATCTGGCTTGTCTAGTGATCAACCACTTTCTCTGTCAACCGTATCACTGAAATATATTTTCTCTGCTCAGACCCATATCCTATATTTGTTGTATTTCTCCTGAACTCACATTTACCAAACCTTTGTGTTTCACCCGATCCCCAAAGCAGTTTGATTATTACCAACTTCATTAGCCATGTCGTTCTTTCCTGATTTAAGCCACTGGCTTTGGCCTTGAGGTCTATAACCTTTGATTTCTGCTCGGAAATACCTTGCTTGTCATTGGTCCAACATTTTTTTCCATCTTATCACAGAATAAACCTTTGATTCATTCACCCTGGACCTCCTTCTGATGCATTTTCCATGAATTGATATGAACCAAACCTTTGTATTTTGCGAGGATCCCAAAGCATGTTGATTATTACCAGTTCAGTGCCCTAGTTGTTCTTTTCCCGACTTATGCCGCCTTGATGTACTAGCCAGATCTCGTCTTGTATAATTTGGAAAATTGATGGCGAATTTTAGAGTCATTTCTCACTTGCTCTGACCAGACAGACTCGGGAAGAAGAAATGAACAAGAACAAAGGAATAGAATAAAGGACAAAGGAAGAAAATGATTCCTAACAAGAAAACTACAAAGCAGGAACCTATCAGATGTGGATACCAACTCTAATGACCGTGACATGCACTTGCGTCCTATTCTGTTAAGTGATTCCGATGTTTAACTCTTGTCGTACCCTTTTTCATAAACGGGACTTCCATGCTCCGCCTATTCAATCTGATTCACAATCCTGGTTTCGACTTGTAGTGCTTGAAAGGTTTTCACTATCAAGTCTTTCTCTTTTTGGTTTTTCTCTCTCCTTACAGTCGCCTCAAGGTGACCGTGAAGGTTTTCACTAATAAGACTCTCTAATTATCCTGATTTCTCTCGGCTTTCGTCGCCTTACGGTGCCCGTAAAGGTTTTCACCAATAAGACTCTCTCATTTTTTATTTTCCTTGTTTGGATCAGAGTGTTGCCCCTGATGTGATTCACCTTTACTCGCTTGACCTGGCACCTTTTGAAAACTGATCGGAAGATATTTCTTTGGACCGTAACGTGGGCTTTTGGATAGGGCTAGAAAGAAAGGGTATTAAGGCTCAAAACAAATCAACTTGGGTTTAAAATTACAACTTTCGGAATCAGATAACCACAACTTCTGCCCCAGTTTCTTGCTTGGGGATCCTCTGATTTTTTGTTCCACTATGACCGAGCCGTGAAGCTGCCTACGTATCCTTAAAAGGAATCATGTCTAACATAGTTCACACTTTTTCCTTGTTGTTATAGTCTTTCTTTTCACTTATTTATTATTTTCTTTTTCTTTTTCGTTTTCTTTTTCTTTTCTCATTTCTCCGTTCTCTTTTGTTGTTTTGTTGTTTTGTTGTTTTTGTTGTTTTCTTTTTCTTTTTTTTTTCTTTTCTCATCCTTATCTTTCATGCTTGTGTTTCTAATCTTTGCTACTGTTTCCAAAAGAGGGGTATGAAAGAAAGCAAATAAGGCTAAAAAGGGATAACGAAGGATAAATTGTTTAGATAGCAGAACAAAATGCCTTCGTCATTCCAATCTTCAAAATATGCCAAGCACAAACAACGTGATTAAACAGACATTTGTAGCATCTTCTGATTGTGCTAGACTTGATAGCTATATTCACACATTTTCTTTTTCATCTGTTAAATACAAAGCACCATTGGGCAACACTCTCACTCTCATTATCAAGAACAACCCTTGCCAATTTGGGCAAACTTGTCTTTAATTTCAAACTGATGTGGCATGAAACATAAGGTTTCTTTATGTTCTATCAGCCCCAGTTCCATATGGTTCGGGCTTCAAATGATCTCAATCTGTTCTTGTTTCCCTTAAGTTCCCCTATTATCTTCCCAATTGTTCATGATTGAACCTTTAAGATTAGGCCTAGAATTATGCGTGCATGTCATGTCACTAAAGTCGACATAAAAGAACTATAAAGAGGAGAGAACTAAGCAAAAGAAGACTTGACTAGGAATAACAGAAAATAGAGAATTGCTTTAGACAGACGTGGAAAGAGTTTGTACAACAAAACAAGCAGAATAAACTGGGGTACAACCTTTAGAACAAACCTAGACAACACTAAATGATATACTACGACCACAAGGAACTGGACAAAATAAAATGATAGAAGGGATTTAATTTACAAGACAATATCCAGATTACAACCCCGAAATAACCTGGACAACAGAAATGACAACAAAATAAGCCACCAAAGCTCTTCTCCGGTTGACCAAGAAATGGAGCGTCTTTCCAATTACCAAGCTCAATATCCTAGCTATTGACTTATGCATCAACAATATTAGGACCTTCACAAGTCTTCATCCAATTGTTCTCAGCAAATTGCTTTTGGGTTTCCGATATCAACCAACCCAATTTTATTATTATCTACCATTGCCTTTTGGCTTTTAAGTTGTGGAGAGGAGTTGTTACACAAACCAACCACCTTTCTGGAATGAAGATGTCAAAAGGGAACAAAATGGGATCATCCCGTTAGCGTTAGGGCATTTAACAGCAAAAATATCACATTAAAGATGCAATGCACCTAAGCAGTTAATCACTTCTATTATGCATTTGCTTGGCTGCTTGTGTCATCCCGGCTTTTCCTAATTGTGACATATCCTTTTATTGTCACTCACGCCTTTTTATTTTATTTTATCTTCTTTTTTTATTTATTTTATTTTTTTTATTTTTTTTTATTTTATACTTCTTCTTTTTTAGCTGTGGTCGAATCTTATGTAGATTGCCTACGTATCATGACCCCGCAAGAATCAGACCGTGCATAGTTCCGGCAGGTGAGTGCCAAATGACTAATACAAAAAAATTGATTTTGTTTTCAAATTTTCCATAAAAGAAAACTGTGTTTATTACGACACATTTATTACAAGACTAATGGACTCCAAAAGACTCTAACATCAAAATGACAATACAACCTAAAAATATATTAACAGAAAATTATCACTGTTTTCTCAAAAATTTCATAAAATATCCGGTCTTGTCAATACGGCCTTTCAGCACTTCGAAGAAGATTTAAAGGCTTTGTTTGCTAACCGTTCAAAATTTTGAAAAATCACCAAAGGTGGTTGTTCTTGCAAAAACGGCCTTCCGGTGTCCTTTTGGGGACATTCGGCTATTTTAGACAAGAATGTCATCACCTTACTTATGAAAAAATAGACATGTATTTACCCTATAAAAAAAATTTCTTTTTTTTTCTCTTTAATAATTAATTTTTTTCAAATAATTTTTCCAAATAGTTGAATCGGATATGAGTTGCCTACGTATCCCACATCCGGTGGGAATCAAACTTACGTAGTTCTGTCAAAGAAAATAACTAATTTTGAAAACAAGACTCTTTTCTTTTGTTTTTCAAATAAATCAAACTAAAAAAAAAAACAATTCCCTTTTTTTCATTTTCTCAAAATTTCGGCAGAGTTTCGACACTATTTGGATATAGGGTTTTTCTAAAAAAAGGTAATTTTCTCTCTGCACTGCTATTTTTCTTTTTTTCCTTTTTTTTAAAATTTTCCCAATATTTAAAATCGGTTAGCATGCAAGTCCGAAGCAAATAAAATGCACAAGCAGTAGGTAGGATGCATCAAGATGGTCTTTTTCATTTCAGGTACCCCTGTCCGAGACAGACCCAACCCTTGTGTTGAGTCACCAAAGTCAAAATGCACATGATGCAAACAAATGTTCCTACTAGGGATCCGACATGAGGTTTTGTTATACTAGGTTTAAAACCTGGGTGTTTGTTCTAGACCTAGCTTACCCGAGCGGACAACTCGAGCCGAGGATGGGAGCTGTGTACCGGTAACCAAAAGGCCATCCGGTTTTGCAACTCCTCCGAATCCTCGTTCTATTTTGGGATATGACACTAACAAAAAGAAGTCACGACCAGCGTGCACTCCTCAGGAGAGAGAAGAGAGGGGTTTTGTAGCAGTATTATATACAGTTAAGCTAATATCAAAACGGTAAAGCAATTAGCACATTTAGCAGGAAACGTGTAGGAAAATCAGGTAAAGGCAAACATAACAATTATTCTAAGCTCGAATTCTCAAACCCCAAACCGAAGTTCTCGGTTTGTGATCCCCAGCGGAGTCGCTAGAGCTGTCACACCTCCTTTTTACCTACTATCCCTGTGAAAGGTCATAATAAAAGGAGTTTTTCCAATAAAAGGACAATCGGAACGGGATTCATTTTTATTAAAAATCAGAGTCGCCACTTGAGAGATTTATGGTGTCCCAAGTCACCTGTTTGAATCCCGAATCGAGGAAAAGGTTTGACTCTGTATTACAGTATGCAAACCAGAAATCCGAGTAAGGAATTCTGTTAACGCGGGAGAAGGTGTTAGGCATTCCTGAGTTCCGTGGTTCTAGCACGGTCGCCCAACTGTTATTATTGGCTTATAATATGATTTTCATTCATTTTTTATCTATGTGTAAATTTTAACTTTTAACCGCTTTTACTCAATTTTTAAAGAATATTGAACGTCGTTTAAAATGTGTCTTTGGATCGCATCACATGAAATGCACCCGCAATCCTAAACACATTTTATTCAATGTTTTGGGATTTTGATTTGGGTTGCATGAAATGCACACCCCTATTTAAGAAGGTAAAATTATTAAATTAAAAGGAGAATGGGCCCGACTACTTTCAACAGGCCAGTGTTGGCCCAATCTTTCCGTCCCAACCAACGTGAGTCAAGATTCAAACAATATTCACAGTGAAACGAACTCAGAGAAAACTAATGAACTATTTCCAGCAAAACGTGATACTAATTGAACATGGATTACCATTAATAGATCAACTAAAGTATTTAAGACCAAATGGTGATGATTATCAATTTAAACTACCAACATACTAATTATCAATCACAAGGCGATTCCAAAACAATTGTTAATTTTGACATCACTAAACCTCTAACAGTTCATCAATTAATCAAGTCTTAAGAACAGTTTCGAAATGATTGGAGTATTTTGACAACATTACACCTTAACGATTTTTGATCCCTGATTTTTAATCAATACATAGTGATATGAACATCCATCCCAAATCAACTCAGAATCTATCATTATCAAACACAAATGATCGAGACTTTAAGACTAAACTACTGAAGCTATTGTTAAAAATGTTTATCCTACCCAAGCTTAACACAGACAAGGCCTAAGTACTGATTTCAGCTCAGTTTCCAGTTATTAATACAAATCACGATCGGGGATTCCAAAATCATTTTTCTGTTGCAGCTAGCTTCTGATTTTCAAAATTATACCCCATGAAACGAAACCAACTAATATGGCTAATGAATAATTACTGCTCTGATAATTCAATCAGTCCATTACATATTGATAATCCAAGCAGTCCACTACAAATAAGCTAGAGTAATGAATTCATCAAATAAAATTCTAAACAAACTGCAGTAAAATGAATTGACAAAACAGTAAAAGCTTCAGCAGGTATCAGGTAGCAATTGCATTTCCATTTCACGAGAGAAATTACATCAAAATTGGCTCAAGTGTGTACCTGGAGTTGAATTAAAATAGAAGGAAGGAGAGGTCAGCAATAGCAAGTG
>MU672404.1:4821-51859 GCA_026770625.1 Nicotiana glauca | reverse complement strand
GGGGGGGGGGGGGGGTTTGAAGGGGGTTCGGTTGGGTTGGAAAGTTATATACAGGATGTGAGATTTAATCCAAGCCGTTGGATCAACTAAGATCAACGGTTTGGATTAACTCACTTAAGTAAAACGGAGTCGTTTTGGCTAAGGGGCGTTGGATCGGTTCAGGGAAAGGCGGGTCGGGTAGGTTAAACGGGTTGGGTCAGGGCTTTTGGACCGTTGGATGGGGTTTAAATGGAGGGCCGGGATTTATCGATGTTGAAATGACGTAGTATTGGTATTATACTACGTCGTTTGGATGGTCAGAAAGACTCAACCAATTTGGACCGGGTGGAGGCTTCATTTAGGCTTGTTTTAACCGGGTATTGGTTTGGGCTGGGGAATTAATTCGAAATTTGGCCCAGTTCGATTTTCTCTTTTTCTTTTATTTTCCTAAAATTCTAATTAAAATAAAATATAAACCTAGATTAATTCTTGATCAAAATTATCCTAAAACACTAATTAATTCTAACTAATAATTATCACAAACAATTAAAGACCAACGTTAAAGGAAATCACACAATTTTGACATTAAACACTTAAAAAAATACAAAGTTCATATTTTTATGATTTTCTTTTCATTTTTGTAAAACAACAACTTAATTAATCAATACTAATTATAAAATTAAATCCTAATGAAGAATGCAACTTAGTTTATTGTATTTTCTCATTAATTTAAACAAATAAACATGCAAAGACAAATGCAAATAATGACAGAAAATACCATGAAAATTTACAAAATTGCACACAATAAAACAAATAATTTTTATTTTGATTTTGTGGGAGTAATTCATGTGAGGAAAAAATTACGTGCTTACAGTTACACCTATAAGAGTTGGTCTGCCTGCACAGCTAGCAAACCGGATGACATAATAACAGGTAAAGTATAATAAGTCCCTAAGAAAGCATACCTGAGATGTGTTGGAAGTGGTTTCAGGTACAAATGTGGTGGCTCCTCTATCGATGGTATCGCATGTCGTGTTGTTCTTTCTTCTAAGTGTAGGGGATCAAAATCGCGTTCCCTTTTCGGGAACCGCTGACTTTTCAAGATCCATGACCCACTCTGCCAAACTCTCACCATCCAAATTTTCAAGCTTCATCAAGCAGACTTCCAACGGATCCCTAACATTAATAGCCTCATCCTCCTCTTATAGTATTGCATCTACGGCCTCCACTAGTGAGCCATTTGAAAATTCGCTGGGTCTCCTCAAAGATTGTTGAACATTGAATATTATCTCTTCATTGTCAACCTCATTTTAAGTTCTCGAGTCTCACAATCAATGAATGCTCTGCCGGTGGCTAAAAATGGCCTGCCCAGAACGATTGGTATCTCTTCATCCACTTAACAGTCAAGAACGATGAAGTCTACAGAGAATACAAATTTCCTCACTTGAACAAGCACATCTTCTAGAATTCCTGTCAGTATTTTGACTGTGCGATCAACTAGTTGAAACAACATTGAGGCCTGTTAGGCTCTGCCAATGCCCAGTTTTGTATAGATTTCCAATGGCATAATGTGTATACTAGCTCCCAAGTAACACAGTGCTTTAGCAAAAGCATAAATCTTAATGGGGCATGAGATAGTGAAACTACCTAGATCAGACACCTTTTGAGTCATAGACCTTGTCACTACCACACTGCAAGTCTGCGTTATAGGTCTTCGAAGTCAAAATTTTGAGACATCAGATCCTTTATCATTTCTGCATACCCTGGAATTTTCCTCAAAGAATCCATCAGTGGAATATTCAATTGAATTTGTCGGAGCATTTCTATGAATTTCCTGTATTGATCATCTTTCTTTTGCTTTGCCAAGCTCTGAGGAAATGGTTCAGGAATCTACCTCTGCCCACTGCTTTGTCTCTTTTCTTTGCAGGAAGATTTTTCTACTACCTGTTCTTGGAGTGTTTCACTTTCCTTCTCCTTACCCTTGTCAACTTGTGCTTTCTCGATTACAACCTCGGTGAGCTCTGCTGACTCATCTGTTTCTAATAAAACTGGGGTAGCTAGAGTAGTTGGCGTTGTCTCTCTCCTAGATTGAGAAACTTCTTGCTCCCTGTCTAAATCTCTCCCATTCCTTAGACTCACTGCAATGAGCTAATTTGGGTTCTGCTACTTTGGATTAATGTCTGTATCTACAGGCAATGTTCCTTGTGGGTGATTGTTCAAGGCCATAGATAGCTATCCCAATTGAGTTTCAATGCCTTTGATTGCTGAATCATGTACAGCTAACTTTTCTTGAATCTTTCATTTGTCCCCATGAGTTGTTGCAGCATACCCCTACTGTTGATGAAGTGGTTGGTAGGTCAACAGTTGCTGGTGCTTCTGAATATAGCGATATTGCTTTTGATAAAGAATGACTTGGCCTTGTCGTGCTCCTCTTGGATTGGGGTTATGTTGTGGATGGTTTGGTCTGTACTGCTGGTTTGCTATTGGTCCCCATTGCTGCACACCTTGCCCCTGACCTCCGAATTTATTGACATAATTCATGTTTTCTATGAAACCCTAGTTGTCATTCTCTCTACTCCACGAGCACACATATGACTGGTTTATGCTAGGGGTGCATAAGCCTCCATTTGTGGTAACAATAATGTGCACCTGTTACGTACCTATCTCATCGATTTTCTTTATCAACAAGCTCATTTGGGTCATAAGAGTGGCTATGTTTTCTGTATTTGTGTTGTTTGGGTCAAGAACGACATAATGCACTATTGGAGTGAGTGTTGTGTCTCTTGTCATCCAGCCAGAATTTTGAGACATCTCGTCAAGAAGAATATTACACTCTGTGAAGGTTTTGCTCAAAAATTCACCCCGACATAAGCGTTTACATTGCATTCAGACTGTCGGCCGAAACTATATAAAATCTCTATCCCAGCATCTGATCCGGAGTTCCATGGTGAGGACACTTCACCAACATACCCTTAAACCTCTCCCAGGTTTCTTGCAGAGTCTCAGTCGATTTCTACCTGAATTGCAATATCTCATCAATCTGCCTTGCAGTTTTGTTGGGTGGATAAAACTTGTTTAAGGACTGCTTGACTAGTTTCTCTCAAGTAGCAATGGAGTTTATCAGGAATGAATTCAGCCAAGTTCGAGCCTCCCCAGTCACTGAGAATGGGAACAGTTATAATTTGATTTCCTTAGGAGTCACATTCGATTGTCTTTGAGTGACACGTATTGATAGAAAGTTCTTCAGATATTGTTATGGGTCTTCGATGTATGACCCAGAGAACAACCCTTTATTCTGCAACAAGTGCAGCATGTTTTTGGTAATCTGGAATGTCTCCACGTGTATCTAAGAAACCGCAATTGTTGTGGCCACGTTATCAGAAGTTGGTTGTGCCCAATCATAAAGAGCATCTTCCGGCACAAGAGGTTTTACCATTCTGACGCTTGGGTCATCTCGATCATTCCTGTTGTTCTCATTGACATTATCTATGTCACCCATTTCAATTTCAATTTGTTCATTTTTTTTAGTTGTCTGCTCTTCTTGTTATCCCGGTTCAATGTCCGGAAAGCTTTTTTGAGATATGAGAGTCATTCAAAGAGTTCACTAGTTCTCAAAGAACTTCTAAGCATGCACATGAGTCACAAAAAATTTATCTAAACTAATGATCCTAGAAATTCTTCCAAGTTGCAATAAATAACACTGTTAGTTCCCTGGTAACGATGCCAAAATTTGATCACGTCCAACTATGCCTTATAAAAAGGACTAAGCGGTCGCTGCAAATATAATCTGATTAATGTCCGGAGTCGAATCTCACAAGGAACTAGCCTATTTACTACAACTTTTAGCACTACTAATTATAGCTCAAACAATCCATGGATGCAAGATGTTTAATGGATAATGAGTAGAATTTAGTTAACTAAAGAAAAATATAACAATAAAACTCGCAATAATATAGAATAGAGTTGAACTCAATGGTAAAATGGTCTAGGGTTATTGATTTCCCCAATTGTCAGATTAATTCCGGAAACGTTAGTTATAATCTCGCTGGAAGACTCTATAAGAAATATGAGTTCTGGGTTACCACAATTATCTCTAGATCAATTACAACAATTGACAAGAAGAATTCTCTCGAACTACTCTCGTAAACAATTTATGCAACTCAGAGTTATCCCACCAAATCTTCGTTATCTCTAACCCTTCTTTTAAATTCAAGTAATTAATATCTTAATCTACCGAAAGTGGTGTTGTTAAACAACAATCTAACCAATTTTTCTTTCTCAAGAAATACAAGATAACTAGACACGATTAATTAGGGGCCCTTTCAATTAATCACAAGACAACACGTAGTTGAACAATCATATTGAAAATAACTCAATTATATCAAAATAAGGTCAAGACTTCATCCAACAATTGGTTCTATCAACCCTAGATAACTGGTTTAGCTACTCACATTAATATATACAAATTCACTATAAAAAGTCATAATCAACAATGGAATTGAAAAGAAGAAGATGAAAACTCTAAGGAAAATCTATGTCTTTCTTCCATGTTCTTGCCTTCAAAATCCTCAAAAAACAGCTATCCCTCTCTTTTTGACGAATTAGGCTTCATATAGGTTTAGGTTAGTCACCCTAGAAATTACATAATTGACCCTGGGTCTTTGGCTTCCGTCATCCCGTCTGCAGCCGCGGATCTGATCGCGGATGTCGCCCATGTTCGGTCCACGGCCGCGGAACTGATTGCGGAGCTGCCACTTGCTCTTCTTTCTCCTTTTTGACTGTGATATCCTCCGTTGGCCTTCCACTCTCCATATTGACTCCAAAACACTCTTTAGCTTCCTCCTAGCTCAGAGTGGCTCCTGCAAAACGTAAAACTCTTAGTTAGAGTATTTTGTTATCTTTTAACATTTAAATATTGATAAAGTGTGGCCAAATTAGAGTGTATATAGTATCTAAATTGCATAATTATCGTCTACTATCAAATGTTATACTAGCAAGATTTAACTTTAATTTGATATGGAGACACTAAAATACAATTAGTAATATACTCGAACAAAATCGTTGAAAGATTTGTTTATTCTAACAAATATTGTCAAAGTTTTGTTGGTTATGTAAATATAGGGCATTACATGAAGTTTGTTCTTCATACCAAGATACTAACAACTTATTAATTAAATGACTCAACATGAATCGGACGTTTGATTTTTTTCTAAGAGAAGATTCCAATAATATTGAAGATGGTGATGCTTGCATAACTCAATTGAAAGAAATATATATTGAAAGAGACAAAATAAAGCACATTTAGTTAAAGTTTATTTTACAGAGACGATCTTCAACAGAATGATGAAATAGATGTTCAAGAAATTCGTTCAAGTGATAATTTGGCGGAATAATTCACCAAAGCATTGCCTATCTCAGGATTAGAAAATTTTTTATAC
Source organism: Nicotiana glauca (assembly GCA_026770625.1). Taxonomy (NCBI): domain Eukaryota; kingdom Viridiplantae; phylum Streptophyta; class Magnoliopsida; order Solanales; family Solanaceae; genus Nicotiana; species Nicotiana glauca. The sequence goes on along the minus strand of MU672404.1, from coordinate 46,442 downwards.
AAGCTTGGAATTTGTCGCCTCCAATAAATAAATTGATGTTTTCGTCAAGGGGAGGCACGTACACGATGTACTCTTTTTTCCTTACCTAAGGTTTTATCCCACTGGGTTTTTCTGGCAAGGTTTTTATTCAGGCATCAAGTAATGTGTATTACAATATATATGTATTCTTTTTTTGTTACAATCCAATTTCATATTAGGCCTTGATAGCGTCCAACACCGTTGCTAGATAAGCCAACAACGAATAACTTATTAACATTTTCCACTTTTTTATTAATTATCTATATAGTAATTTTTCACTAACTTAGAAGGTATAATGTGAGACCCATTTAAGTTAATAGGTGAAACTAGTAGAAATAATCATAATCAAACGGATAAAACCCAAAAGCCATAAATCTACTAATACATGCAAAGATCTAGGGTCACAAGTATATGGGTAACTTAGTAGATTATATAAAAGAATACCTATCCTAGTGTCTGAAAAGGATTAGATAGAAACCAAAATAAAAGGAAGACTCTGGGATGCTGCTGGACGGCTCAAAAGGGGCAGCTCATGGTGGAATCTCAAATCACGTCATGGATGAACGCCGGATATGTTTCCATACACACCTACTTCAGATCATGCACGGTTAAGTGAAGAACTGCAGAGTGAGTACATAAAACAATAGGTACCCAGTAAGTATCCAGTCTAACCTCGAAGAAGTAGTGACGAGAGGGTGACTTGACACTTAGCTATTAATAATAAATCAAGATCACAATTAAGCATGGTTTATAAAGAATGTACTAACTCAACAATAAGAGATGATAAATGTCTTTTCACAATTATTATTTCCTAGAATAAACATTCGCAAATAATGCCGAGGTCGTACGGTCCGAACCAAAATGATAACATTTAAATCTGCACTGCCGAGGTCGAACGACACAAACTATAGATGCAACTATTTAATCTACCGAGGCGTTCGACCGCTCCACAACATAAACACTTAGATAACACAATTATTATATAACAGTCAAGTGTTCTTTTCGTAAACTCAATTGAGTGAAGACTTATCCTTTTGGAGTTCTTTTACAATTTACAGAATCATGGTTTAAACAATTAAATTAACAAGCAAATGGCACAATTATTTCAAGTATAGCATGATAAGGGTCCTCCTACCCGAACTTGACAAAAATAGTAGCTATGCATGGACTCTTGTCACATCGTACGTACGTAGCCCACACATAATCAAACACATTATTTGATTTGCCTATGGGGAGATTTCCCTCTTACAAGGTTAGAAAAGAGACTTACCTCGTCTCCAAGACTACTTCCCAATTCAAGAATGCGCTCAAACCTCCAACTTTGGTGATGAACAACTCAAAACTAGTCAAATATTATATATGTGAGCACGTGATTTTTGCTTCACATGAATTACTCCCATAAATTCAAAACAAAATAAATTTTTTTCCATTGGTTTAAAATTTCGTAGATTTTCGTAGCATTTTTGTTATTGCTTGCATTTGTCTGTGCATGTTAATTTTGAAAAAAATACAAAAAACTATGTTGTATTTGCATTTTAGGATTTAATTCTATATTTTAGGATTAATTGACAAATTAGTTGTTTTATAAAAATGGGAAGAATCACAAGAAAAAATATAGTTTATTTTGCACTTTTTAGTTTCAATATTGACTTTTGGTAGTTTTTCCTTTATTTTGGTTTTTAATTATTTGTGGTAATTGCTATTTAGAGTTGGTTAATGTAATTTGATAGAATAATTTGATTAGGAATTAATTTAAGTTTTATGTTTAATTGTATTTTAAAAAGAAATTAGAAAAATTGAAAGGAAAAGGAAAATAAAAGAGGAAATCTGTTTTGGGCCAAACATCTTTAATTTCTCCTAGCCCAATGGAAATCCCACCAGTACCCGTCCAATTGGTCTCAAACAGGCCCAAAACCCGCTCCCAATTACCCGGTCCCCCTTTACAATCCAAACGACCCATTTTGTATGGAGTACATCTCAACCGTTAACTTTTCTTGATCCAACGGTCGTGAAGTGGGGTGGGTTTGGTATAATACTGTTTGAATCTCAATACCCCCCCCCCCAAACCCGTCTCTCTCATTGCATCTTATATTTAGAGACTAAACATAAACCCTAAACGCCGCCCTGATTTCCCACCACCATCCGCTGGCGGCGCCGGCTCCAAACACCACCAAAATAACACCACAGAACCACCATGACCCCCTCTTCCCAAGTCCCGGATCAATTTCCGTCGAATATTGCCCAAGTTTCTCGAATCCTATATTGAAGGTGAACCCTAAAATCCCAAAAAAATTCCAAATTGAGTTTTGTGTAAGATTTAGGTCTAATGTGACTTTATTCGTGTGTTCTTTATAAGAACACACGATTAAAATAAGATTTGGCCCAAAATCCGAGAAGTTGAAGATTTAGAATTCATTCCTCAATTGTTTTAATTTTAGCAGGTATTTTATTTTCTTTTTTCTTATTTAATCCTTTCTTCATTTTTTCTTTTTCTATTTATCTTCTTCTTCTCTTCTTCTTGATTTCCTTTTGATTGTTCCAGAGTCATTTGCATGGGTAATTCTGAGTTTTTTTTATTGGTATATTTATCGTGTGAATCAGCTAGTTTAGATTTGTTAGTTTGGTAGCAAGTCATTTAGGCTAAATTTTTAATTGTTGAAACATGTCAGCATGTGTTACTTTGGGCTTACAATTTGTTAATTAGATAAGTGTTAGTTTGGGCTAATTGGATTTCTGATCCTGTGGGTTTGGGTATTGGGTCGATTCCGATTTATTTTTGGTCAGAACCATTGGGTCAAAGTCGATCCATGACCCATTCTGGTTTTAGGGGTTAATTTCAGAGGTTGTAGGGATAGTTTGGAAAAATTGGATAAGGGAATCTATGAGTAACTGATTAGGAAGCTTCCCAGAAGCTGTGAAGGGGACCTAAATGAAAGCTTGTTTTTACCCTAAGGTTTCCTAAGCAAAAACTAAAATTAAAAAAGGTCCAGAGCTGTAACAACTATAGAGGTATCAAATTATTGAGTCATACCATGAAAGTCTGGGAGATAGTGGTAGATATGAGAGTACGAAGGACGGTGTCTATTTCATACAACTAGTTCGGGTTCATGCCAAGGCGATCTACCACAGAAGCTATCCACCTTATTAGGAGGATGGCGGAACAATATAGGGATAAGAAGAAGGATCTCCACATGGTGTTTATCAACCTAGAGAAAGCGTACGACAGGGTTCCTAGGGAGGTCTTATGGAGCTGCTTAGAGGTTAAAGGGGTCCCGGTAGCCTACATTAAGGTGATTAAAGACATGTATGAAGGAGCTAAGACTCGGGTTAGGATATTAAGAGGCGACTCTGAGCATTTTATGGTTGTTACGGGGTTGCACCAAGGGTCTACACTTAGCCCTTTCCTATTTGCCCTAGTGATGTATGCCATAACGCATCATATTCAAGGGGAGGTGCCATGGTGCATGCTATTTGCTGATGATATATTCCTAATTGACGAGACTTGACGCGGCGTCAACGAAAGGCTAGAGGTTTGGAGACATGCCCTTGAGTCTAAAGGTTTCAGGTTGAGCAGGACGAAGACGGAATACCTCGAGTGTAAATTTGGGACTGAGCTGACGGAAGCGGGAGTAGAAGTGAGGCTTCACTCTCAAACCATCCCTAAGAGGGGTAGTTTCAAGTACCTTGGGTCAGTTATTCAGGGTATTGGGGAGATCAACGAGGATGTCACACACCGTATAGGGGTGGGGTGGATGAAGTGGAGGTTAGCGACAGGAGTTCGGTGTGACAAGAAATTTCCACCGTTACTAAAAAGTAAGTTTTATAGAGTAGTGGTTAGGCCTGCCATTTTGTATGGGACTGAGTGTTGGCCAGTTAAGAACTCACACACCAAGAAGATGAAAGTAGCAGAGATGAAGATGTTGAGGTAGATGTGCGGGCATACAAGGATGAATAAGATTAGGAACGAAGATATTCGTGAGAAGGTGGGCGTGGCCCCCATAGAGGATAAGATGCGGGAAGCAAGACTCAGATGGTTCAGGCATATTCAGAGGAGGAGCACTGATGCACTGGTGAGAAGGTGTGAGCGACTGGCTGTGGTGGGCACGAGGAGTGGCAGAGGGAGACCTAAGAAGTATTGGGGAGAGGTGATCAGATAGGACATAGCGCGTCTTAGGATCACCGAGGACATGGCCCTTAATAGGGGATTGTGGAGGTCGAGCATTACAGTTGTAGGTTAGGAGAAAATTGTAGATATTTCTACAGCGCACTAGAGTGAGACTAGCCAGTTATGAGTTAACCTTAGGATGCTACTGATCATCTCCCAATGCAGGGATTTATCTGTTGGATATTAGTATACCTTTCATCTATTTCGTATTTTCTATATTTCTTATATTGCTGTTATTTTGTTATTTTATGTTATGTTAGGTATTTTATATTATTTTAGTATGAATCTATTGATAGTACTAATATATCATCTGTTGTTGCTGTCTTGAGCCGAGGGTCTCCAGGAAACAGACTCCCTGTTCCCGGGGTATGGGTATAGTCTGGTTACATATTACCCTCCCCATACCCCACTTGTGGGATTATACTAGGTTGTTGTTGTTGTCTGAGGTGCAAAAATTAATTTCTTTGAGGCTGCCCTAGAACATTGCCTATAAAGGCTCCCTAACTTGACATTCATGTCAGATAAAAATTGAGAGAAAAATACTAAAAAACTTAGACGGCTGAAATACTAAAGGGATCTAAGCATACCGAAACTTCACTGTTCCATTGGAGTTCTTCTTTCATCCCAGAGGTTTTTGAATATCTAAAGTTGCTTCTGATATATGAAGGGTTGAAGATGGTTTGATTTGAATTTATAAAAGTTGGTTTTGGTTTGCTGTGGAGGATTTACTATTTCATTGGTGTTGTTGGTACTGCTTACTGCTGATACTCTCATTCTTTCTGTTATTTTACTTTTCCAGGTATCTTCCTAGTACATAAACACTGATTGAATGATGATTACGTAATTCAAGTAGAATCTGATGGAATACAAGCTGTGTTGACTAAGTTTTTCTATGTTTTCCTTACTATTTCAACATTATGTAGAAATTTGTAATGATAAGTTTTATACGAGCTGATACTTACATGTTATAAATCTGGTTTGGGGTTAGAGTTAAATGTTTAATCTCAATATAAATAGCATATTCCGAAGTAGTGTGAGCAAGTCCTGTGGATGAGCAATTGAATATGTATATAGGTTTGAACTCCTATTTGGGATCAGAATGTATGCTCTTAAAAGTTCAAGGGTTACTTGTTTTCTCTAGATTTGGTTACTATTTGGCAGTGAGAAGGAGTAGTTAGTTTGAAGTTTTATGTTGTATTTGAGATCTAGCTTAAGTTTGAGTCCTTGCATGAATGTTTATCATTCTGAAGTCAAGCATGTGTTTGTAGTAGTATTCAAGGTCTCCTAGTGTATTAGCCATTGGATAATGCTGAGATTTATAAATCTTGGTTTGAATGTACAGGGGTCACTTTGCTCTACAGGGATCAGGCTCCTTAAGCCTTGAATTCTGAGGTCATTTTGCAAGGGAAATGGCCTGCCATGGCCATTTAGGATTGTTCCTTAAGCCCAGTAGTTATCGAGTTTGGTTACTTGATTGGTCTTGTATCATGATTGTCCTAGAGTTGCACAAAGATGAAATTAGAAGTTTAATTTAGTTAATTTGTGTTAGATGTTTTAAAATCGTAATATGATCCTGCAAATTTTGTCTTTTGTTCCATGTTAATGATAGTTTGATTCGCATTATTTAATTTGGTTGGGAATTGTTTGGGTCATGAAAGTTGGGCCCAACGCTAGCCCAGTTGAATAACAGTTAGAGTCTATTACACACCTCGTGAGGTGCTTTGTTGTTTCATTCGATTTGGGCCTTTGGGCCTGGGCTTGAAGGCCTTTATGGATTGGTCCGTTGTTGGCTTTCTTTTGTTTCGATATAGTTGTTTTCACTAAGGATTACTACTGAACCAAGGTTTGATTTAGATAAGTCAGGAGTTTTCCCTTAATTTTCTTTTATGTAATTCTTAGAACTAGTTTGAGATGTGTCATACTAGCCAAATTGTATAATTTTTGGCCATCAAGGATTTAGCTTTGAATTTTCCTTTAAATTGGAATTGAGGCACGCCATGCCAAATAGAATCTTAAAATGCATGGCCCTCATTTAATTAACATGTGAATCCATAGAATTCGGGGCGTGTCATTTAGTTGAATTTCCATGACCCTCACAGATATGAAAAAATGCGTAGTAGCTTTAGGCGCGTTATTTAATAATTTGCCTTCCTAAACTCGAGTGCATATTTATGTGACCCAAATCAAGATCTCAATAATGTGATATAAAATGTGTTGCAGACTATGGGTGCATTTATATGACGTGGTTCAAAACATATTTTAAATGACGTTGCAATTTTTCCTTAAAAAATAATTAAAAGCGGTTATAAAGTTAAAATTGAACCATAGGCTGAACATGCATTAAAATAAGATAATAGGACAATTATGATAGTTTAAGCGACCGTGCTAAAACCACGGAATCCGTAGGTGCCTAACACCTTCCCTCGGGTTAACATAATTCCTTATTCAGAATTTCTGGTTCGCAGACTTCAAAAAGAAAGTCGAAATTTCCTCGATGTGGGATTTAAAATAAACCAGTGACTTGGGACACCAAATAAACTGTCCCAAGTGGTGACTCTGAATTGAATAAATAATACCATTTCGAATAATGTCACTTAAGGTGGAAAAAATCCCTTATACTACCTTCGGGTGTGTAAAAAGGAGGTGTGACAACTCTGGCGACTCTGGAGGGGAACAGAACCCAGAACGTATGGTTCAAGGTTAAGAATTCGAGATTGGAATAATTATTGTATTTGGCTTTATTTATTATCTGATTTTATTACCTGGTTGGGCCTAATGTGCTAAATGTTGCTTTTTACCGCTATGATATTATTTGAACTGTATATATAAACTGCTACAAAATCCCTCTCTTCTCTCTCCTGAGGTGTGCTCGCTGGCGAGACTTCTTTCTGTTGGTGTCATATCCCAAATAGAACGAGGTTCGGACAAGTTGCAAAGCTGGATGATCTTTTGGTTACCGCTACGCAGCCCCCCCTCGACTCGAGTTGTCTGCTCGGGTAAGCCATGTCTAGAACAATACATCCAGGTTTTAAACCTAGTATAACTTAGCCTCATGTCGGATCCCTAGTAGGAACGCTTATCTGCATCATGTGCATTTTGACTTTGGAGACTCAACACAGGGGTTGGGTTTGTCTAGGACAGGTGTACCCGAAATGAAAAGGTCATCATGATGCATCCTACTTGATACTTGTGCATTTATTTGATTCGGATTTGCATGTTGACCAGCTTATAGGGGAAAATTGAGAGAAGGAAAGTCAATGTGAGGGCTGAGAGAGATAATCGCCTATTTTTGAAAAACCAATGTCCAAAATATAGTGAAACTCTGCCGAAATTTTGAAAAAAAAATTGTTTTTATAGTTGTTTTTTTGTCAAAATTGCCCGAACTACGCCAGTTTGATTCTCACCGGATGTGGGATATGTAGGCAGCCCTCATCGGGTCCAACTTCCCTTTTTTGCAAAAATAGCCCAAAAGAACAAAAAATTTATTGCTTTATTGTAAATAAGTAAGGTGATGTCATTCTTGCCTAAAATAGCCGAATGCCCCTAAAGGGCGCCAGAAGGCTATTTTGCAAGAATAACCATCTTTGGTCTCCTTTTCTTTTAATTTTTGACCGATTAGCAAGCACAACCTTAAAATCTTCTTCCCCGAAGTGCTGAAAGGCCGTATTTGCAAAGTCAGGTTTTGTTTTTGAAATAAAATTTTTTTAGTGTTAACTTTTTCTCGAGTCAAATTGAGTCATTAAAATCACCTTAATAAATGTGCAGGATGAGTACAAATAAAAATGTACCCTTCGTAGCTCTTGTGGAGATCCCCTTATAGCTTCATATGTGGTGGAGTGATTTAGGAAAAGGCAGTAGAGGAACTGTGATTAAAGTTTTGGGTGGTCTTGTTGGACTTTTGAACATAAAGCCGAGATTGGACATAATTGAAGCCTTGATATCTTTCTGGGATCTGACTCGAAATGTGTTCTGCGTTTTTTGATTTTGAGCTCAGACCCACACTAGAAGAGATTGCGGGTTACGTCGACCTTAATGGAAATTTTAGAATTCGGTACCCTGTGTCACCGAGACCGGTATCTCCTCACAAGTTTCTCGACATGTTGAGTATTAGCCGGGACATTCAGGATGAGAATTTGTCTGAGGGGTATTGCACTTTCCAGTTCTTGTATCAACGCTACGGTAACCCTTAAGATTTTGAAACACCAAATACCGGTTTGACTCATGCCAGAAATAAAGATAAATGGGAGGCAAGGCGGGGTTTGGTCTTTATAGTAGCATTCTTGGGTGTTATAATTTGTCTGCAAAAAGACCGCAACATAGAATTGGGCCTCGTGGGAATGGTTGATGTCGCAATTAAGAAAGCCAATGGCACTCTGGTTCCCTTGATCTTGTCTGAGGTTTAGCGAGCTTTGACCATCTGTCGAGAAGGTGGAAAGTTCTTCCAAGGTTGTAACCCACTACTAAAATTGTGGATACGGGAACATCTCTACCACCGTGTTGGGTATATGAATTACGGTATGACCGATTTGAATTGCATCGAAGAATTTGAAAGCCGAGTGGTGGGTGTTGAATTTCCCGAAGGTACTGAGGCTTGGTTTGCACACTTGAGCTCTTTGACTGCCGATAAAATTGAGTGGACATTAAGATGGACCCTGCCACCGAAGTTCTATACAGGTCAGCCGAAGTGTTTTATCTCCTCCAAATGGGCATCCGGAGCATACGCCATATGCTTCTCATAGGGTTTTACGTCAATTGGGCAGATTTCAAACCGTTTCTCATGACGAAGATTTGAGTAGAAATGTCATCGAATTGGGCCCAAAGTCTATATTTCCGGAAGGAAGAGTTCGCCAAGTGTGGAATGAATGCAGATTTCTTGAACCTAAGACTGTGGTGCGGAATCTAGCTAGTGGTGAGGTAGAACCCAAGTACATTATTTGGTTCGGTAAAAAGTTTCAGATTCCTGAGAGACCTGCTTAGCGACCACATGTTCAACAATTCACTAACGACTCGCAGGAGCAGTGGGGATGGTTGGCAAAAGAAGAAAGCTATAGGGCCAAAATAAGTAAATTAGAGAGACAAATCAGGGACCTCAAGTTTGGCAACAGTATCTAGGTTGCCGCAGATGAAAGGGAAAAGGAAAATCTAACTCAGGAAAATGAAACTCTCAAAGCTCAAATCCAGAAAATTAGAATAGCTGCTAGAAACCTGGAAAGAAGCCGAGCGGATGAAAGGCTTATAAGCAGTTTAAGAAAGAAAGCACTTGAGTGTCAAGATGACTTAGAAAAGTCTGAAGTCAGTCTATCAAAAATCCAGGCTCAATTGGCAAGGAATGTAGAAGGGCGGGCACATTTTATGCAACAAACGAAAAGAAAATATGAAGGGATAATCACCAATCTGAGGAGAAAGTTAACCACCCTTGATAATGAGGCAGCCAAACAGGCCAAAGACTTTAAAGCTGATAGAGAACATTGCTATGCTTTGATGGCTCAGATGGAGGAAGAAATGCAATAGTTGTGAAATCAAAACCATAACGACACTCGGGTGTTAAAAGCCATGAATCAGCAGGTCGGGCGTCTGCTTCAGGAAAAAGGTATAATCCGAGAGAGGGTTAGAGCCATTGCCGATTACATTGTTACGAAATTACAAGCTTTCGAGGACATAACTTGAACCACTTTCTTCACTACAGTGTTGACATTTGTCCGCTAGATAATGAGTGATTTGGAGCGGCTTCAAGGGGATCTCGCACGTAGACCCGTGGAGAGGCCGAATGATGTTCCACGGGCCCTAGGAGTCGAAACCTTGATGTATTCCTGATTTTTCATTTATCGAGTCTATATTTTGGTTTATTTTGAGTGCGTTCGTAGTTTTATATTCCAAGAAAATGAGTAGTTTGAAGTATTTTTTAATAGAAAGATTAGGAGTTTTTATTAATGAAAATCGAAAAAAAAAATTGTTTCTTTATTTTCCGCATTTATTTTCTTGAACTACGTAATGATCTGATTCACGCGGCATCGTGATACGTAGGCAATCCTCATCGGATCCAGTCATGATTTTTGTGAATAACCCAAATAAGAGAATGATGTGAAAGGAAGGACCCAAAAGAAAAACCCAAAAAAAAGAAAAGAAAAGAGAACCGAAGAAAAATTAAAATAAAAATGAGAAAAAGAGAGCAAGGAAAGAGATGGAAAGAAAAGAGTGGAAATTTGCAAAGTGGAAAGAAGAGAAAATCGGGAAAAATAAGTAAAGCCGGGATGAAACATGCAACCGTTATGAAACACGTATAAACACATTTAACTGTATAGGTGCATCACACCCCCAATGTGCGATTAACTATGTGTTATTTGCTTTAAACTGACTGGTTTGTTGTCTGCTATTCAGCGTAGGCTTTATAGTAAAATGGTTGGTTTTGTGGCAGTCTGGCTTCGCACATACTTTACGAGGTCGAAAGGTAGCGTTGAAATATATTCGTAAATGGCGTTGCCAACAATTCCTATTGCGGATGAGAGTCCGATCTCAGGCATCCCAACTTCAGAATCGGCAGCTGCCGAGGAAAACATGTTTTTGCATCTTCGCATGATGGAAATGTGGGACGTCTGGGCAAACAAAAAAGATACACCAAATGCAATCCTTGGATTTCCCGAGATTTTTCCCAGGGCAAGTGAGACCTCCAATATCCCCATAAACTATCCCAACACCCCACTAGGATATCCCACCATTTCTGCCAACTTTGTGGGAACACCTTCTGATGCTCGCCCCCAGGTGTTAGTTTCAGGTGCGGGTTCAAATATCTTTACTGCTCCACCTTGCTCGGCTACGGCACATCCTACACTGCCCTGGCCTAGCTTTGACCCATCATCCTTTACCTTCCAAACACCATCTTTCCCACTGGAACCTACACAGTTTCCCACCTATACTTACTCTCAACAACCCCGGTATGAGTTTACCGTTGGACAAGAGAAGTCCACTAAAACCCCCGAGCAAGAGGAGATTGCGATAAAGATGAGAAGCATGGAGCAGAGTCTCAAAAACATACAGTGTTTGAGTGGACAAAAAAGTGTATCGTATGCTGACTTGTGTATGTTCCCTCACGTTCATCTACTATTGGGATTTAAAACCCCCAAAGTTTGAGAAATATGACAGGCACGGGGATCCCATTGCCCACTTCAAAATATATTGCAACCAGTTGCTGGGAACGGGCAGAAAAAAAGAGCTCCTGATGGCCTACTTTGGAGAGAGTTTGGTCGGCATCGCGTCTGAATGGTATATGGACCAAGATATATCTTGTTGGCACATCTGAGATGACCTAGGTCGGGACTTTGTCATGCAGTTCCAATATAACATTGACATCGCTCCTGATAGGAATTCATTGTCAAATCTAAAGAAGAAATCCTCGGAAAGCTTCCGAGAATACGCTGTCAAGTAGTGTGAGCAAGACTCCAGGGTAAAGCCTCCCATGGACGTAATTGAAATGGTCACGGTCTTCCTTCAGGCCCAAGAGGCTGATTATTTTCAAAACATGATGTCTGCGATGGGTAAGCCGTTTGCTGAAGCTATCAAAATCGGTGAAATGGTTGAAAATGGATTGAAAGCAAGGCGAATCTTAAGTTAGTCTGATATAATGGCGACCTCCCAAGCAATCCAAGGTAGGTCTGGAGGTGTGGCCAACCAAAAGAAGAAAGAAAAAGCAGCAATAGCCACTTCAAGTACAAGAAGATCCCGTCCACCCAGACCTCTTTTCTCTAAAAGAACCCCACAACATTACTACCCCCACCAGGAGGTGGCCTACGATATGGCTCATCAGTCGTGCACAGTGATGAATGCTCAACCCTACATCAGGCCACAACAGCAATTTAATCAGAACATAGCTCCATTTCCCAGAAATCAACCTCCTTACCAAGCTCACTACAATCCCCGGCCGCCACAAAACAACTTCCACGCCTATGAACCACCCAAGAGGCCAAACTTCACACCCATCGGTGAATCCTATTCCAGCATGTTCCCCGAACATGTTCAGATGGGTTTGTTGTAGCATGTTCCTCAAACCAGGCAGAATCCAGCATCGCCCGCTTACAGAGCTGGTACTCGATGCGCCTACCATTCAGGGTGAGAAGGGAATGATAGGGATGATTGTTGGACCCTGAAGAGGTCTGTGGAGAACCTAATACAACAAAAGAGAATCATGCTAAAGGAGGAAGACGTTCCTAATGTAACCAACAATCCATTACCGGCTTACAACAACGGGCCGATTATTGGATGATTTGTGAAGACAAAGAGTTTAACCCAGCCCTAAAGTCCATAATTGTCATAGCCGATGTGGAAAAGAGGAAAACAAGACAAGGGGAACAAAAAGAGAAAAACCACCCCTCATAAGACGGAAAATAAGGTGGAAGTTAAAACTAGGGCAGCACCCTCCAAAGATATCGTTCTCTATATCCCTCGAGGCCGCAAGAAAGAGCACATATCATTGAGTCCACCTTGGAGGTTTGAGCTAAACAAGGCAACTCAAATGTATGTGCCCAAAGGGACCTACGTGATGCGGTGGAAAATAATTCCACCAAGGTTGAGTGAGCCCGTGGTTATTGCCTGCGCGCCACAAAGGCCCATGATGGATCCCACCGCCGTGTCGTGGAACTATATCAAATCAGTAATGACTTATAAAGCCAAAGAGATATCGGCAGAAGTTCAGGAAAATAACCTGGCCGAGAAGTACTTCGATTTGGAGGAGGTGAATAATGCCACGAAAAATCGTTTCCCACCTAAGAAGCTGGTGAGTGTTGAAGAAGCAAAAGCGTTCTTTCAAAAAATGAAAATGGCAGATTACGAGATAATCGACCAGCTGCGAAAGTCTCCTACTCAAGTCTCTCTATTATCTCTGTTGATGAACTCCACTGAATATCAAAAGGTGTTGATCAAAACTCTTAACGAAGCATATGTACCCATTGAAACCACTGTAGAACATTTGTAGAGGATGGTAGAGAGGTTTTTTGCAATCAGCCAAATCTCCTTCAGCAAGAGTGATCTACCCCCGGAAGGGGCCGCACACAACAAAGCCCTTCACCTAACAGTCAAATGCGGAGGGTATTACGTGAAAAGGGTTATGCTAGATGGTGGTTCTGGGGTAGATATTTGCCCACTCTCAACTCTGCAACGAATGGAAATCGGTACTGAGAGAATCAGACCCAACAACATCTGTGTGCAATCTTTTGACGGCATAAAGAGAGATACAATAGGCGAGATTGATCTGATTTTGACTATTGGCTTGGTGAACTTCGAAGTGACCTTCCAAGTTTTGAACATGGATACTTCCTATAATTTCCTGTTCGGAAGGCCGTGAATTCATGCAGTAGGGGTTGTGCCTTCTACTCTCCACCAAATGGTGAAATTCAAGCATGAAGATCAGGAGATTGTAGTTCATGGGGAAGATGAGCAATTGATCTATCGGGACCCGTCATTCCCTTGTCTTGAAACTAGAGAGGGAACTAAACAAATAGTTTACCAGGCTTTCGAAATTGTGGTCGTGGAACAATCTGAAGAAGGAAAACCATGCCCTCAACCCTTTATCTCCAATGCCTTGATTATGGTCGCCAAAGAAATGATGAGACATGGTTACAAGCTCGGGAAGTGGCTCGAGACTTCATTGCAAGGAATTATTGAACCTGTCACTCTGGCTGCTAGCAAAAAGTGCTTTGGTGTAGGCTTCCAAGCCACGCCAGCTGATGAGACCTGGGCAGATATACAAAAGAACGATTGTTGGGACTTGCCTCAGCTGGTTCCGCATCTTTATAGGACATTTGTCAAGCCTAAATACAATGAGGAATAGGAACACGAGGCCTTTACGGCTAAGGAAATTGAATAAATCTGTGGGGCTATGAGGAAGATGTTGTACGAAACCCACATGGTTCAACCAGGGGAAGGCTCAAGAACCGCTGAGGTGCTGTATATGGGACCTAATGCCAAGCTGCAGAATTGGAAGGCTACACCATTCCCAATCAGGAAGGAGTCCCGGTAGACCAGTCCTGCCACTTTTTCTTCATCGCGAGTTATTCCAGGGTGTAACTCAGATGTTTTCTTTAGTTTTTTGTCTTTTAGTTTCCTATGTAAACCTTGTTATCTTCAAATTAAATGGAATGAAATCAATATTTCATCATTCATCTTTCTTTATTCCTTCTGAGTTTTGTTATTTTTCTCTTTTATTTCTTCTTTCAGTTCTAATAATGCAGCTTTAAATAACATGACATGCTTGCGGACTTCATGCCCAGATTCAAACACACTATTTAACTGTGAAATAATGAACCAAGAAATGAAATACGATGAAGAAGAGGCTTTTAGGGAAATAAATTGAGAGTTGGAATAATTTGAGAATAAACCTGAGCCGAACTTAAATGATATTGAGCTGGTTAATTTGGGTAGTTCTGAAAAAATCAGGGAAACCAAGATAAGCATTCACACAGATGGAAAAACCCGAGACGCATTAATCCAACTCTTGTTTGAGTTCAAAGATATGTTTGCTTGGTCATATGACGACATTCCAGGGCTAAGTATTGATTTGGTGGTTCATAAGTTGTCGACTTACCCCGATTATCCCCCTGTCTAGCAAAAGCAAGGAAATTTTAAAAATGATATCAGTGACAAGATCAAAGAAGAAGTCGTGAAACAGTTGAAAGCGCGGGTGATCCGAGTGGTTCGATACACCACGTGGTTAACCAATGTAGTTCCAGTGCCAAATAAAGACGGGAAAACCCCATGTCAGCACCTTGGCCATTTGTTGCTTGGGGAATGGATGTCATTAGGCTGATCGAGCCAAAAGCCTCAAATGGGCAAATATTCATACTAGTCGCCATCGACTATTTCATGAAATGGATTGAAGCTATCACTCTAAAATCTATCACCAAGAAAGTTGTGGTAGATTTCGTGCACTCTAATCTTATCTGCCGTTTTGGTATTCCTGCAACTATCATCACAGATAATGCTGCAAACTTAAATAGTCATTTGATGAGAAAATATGCGAATAATTCAAAATAACACATCGGAACTCTACTCCTTCTCGGCCTAAAGCCAATGGTGCCGTCGAAGCAGCAAACAAGAACATCAAAAAGGTTTTGAGAAAGATGATTCAAAGCTCCAGGCAGTGGCATGAAAAGCTGCCTTTTGCATTGTTGGGATATCGCACTACGGTGCGCACATCGGTTAGAGCAACCCCATACCTCTTGCTCTATGGCACTGACGCCATAATACCCGTGGAATTTGACATCCCTTCTCTTCGGATCATCGTTGAAGCTGAAATTGAAGACAGTGAGTGGGTCAAGACCCGTCTGGAACAGTTAACCCTGATTGATGAAAAGTGAATGGCTACAGTCTGCCACGGGCAGTTGTACCAACAAAGAATAGCCCATTCCTACAACAAGAAAGTGCAGCCCAAGAATTTCAAAGTGGGGCAACTTGTGTTAAGGCTCATTCTTCCCCATCATTAGGAAGCGAAAGTAAAAATTGCTCCTAATTAGAAAGGCCCGTATATCATCAGAAAGATATTGCCAAGAGGGGCATTATACTTGGGAGATGTCGAAGGAAATGATCCTGAAGCAGCTATGAATCCGGATGCAATGAAAAGGTACTATGGTTATTCTTTTTGCACCGACAACATTATCCGATTGGGATGATGAAGGCTTTCATTTTCGCTACCTCAAACACTCCAATCCTTTACTAACCCTTTGAGCCAGCTATCTTTCTTTCATTACCCTCTTTGGAACTCGAAGATGTTTGTAAAAAAAATAAAAAAGAGAGAAGAAACAAAACAAACAAAAAAAACAACAAAAACAAAAATGTTTCCCTGAACTATGTTCGAGTTGATTCCGAAAGGATACGTAGGCAGCCTCTCTCTGGGGTTCAGTCACAACAAAATAAAAATCCAGTTTTCCCCAAAAAAGTGAAACTGTGACAGATGTTATAATGGTCGGCAATGATCCCGCCTGAACGATTCCAAAGTTGTAATTCGATCCGAATTTTTTTACCCAAACAGTGTTCAAGTCCTTCCGATCAATCGGCGAAAGGTTTTCAAAATTGGAGAACGGAGTTTTTTGGATCCGATGCAATCAAGATGAGGAAATAAAATAAAAGAGTCTTATTGGTGAAAACCTACGGGCACCATAAGTCGACGGTCTATAGAAAAAAAAAGAGAGAGTCTTGTTAGGGAAAACATGCAAAGAGCACTATGAGGCGATGGTGAGAAGACAAATGAGAGAGGTCGACTGGCGAAAACCCGCCAAGGGCGCCGTTGATTGAAAAGAAGAAACCCCTCACCACCATTGGTATTGAAAAAGTCCTGGCAAGGTTTCTCAGTTTTAAAAACACGGGTTACAATGGGTTTATGGAAAAGTTGGATAGTTGTGCAGATCGGGTATCCAGTTCAAGAAGCGTGCCATGTCTATAGAAGTCCGCATGCACCCTAGATAAGTCTTTCTTTCTCCTCCGAAAGGGACACTTCTCCTTAAATTCATTTCTTGTCCTTTGTTTACTTTTCCTTGAATCACTTTTGGTCTAACTCTGTTTACGAGACTAATATAAAGAAAATGTGGCAAGATTAGTTTTATAGGGTTCTACTTAGTAAAAGCCAAATCCAATTAAAATACCTAGCCCCAGCGGGTGATCAAGTCGATCCCGATTGGCCATGATGGCCGATGCTCTGAAACCAAAAGTCATGGAAAATGAATGAAATCCAAATTCTAAATACCCGAGAGATAGATTAAAGTGGAAGGGCCAAAGCCTCATACGGTTGAGCCGTCATGAGAAGTTTTGGAAAAAAAAAAGTTGAGTTCCTTGGTTTTAGGAGAGAGATCAATCTTCAGAAGAGCCAGGAAGTAGTAGAGGTTCTCACCAAAAGAGTTGGGCTGAGATCAAGTGATCAAAACAATCAAGGCCACAAAACCAACCACCGTTTCAAACGAACAATTGTTCTTTATTTGAAAAAATTGAAACAGGTGCGGCCCAAAGCAACCGTGTAAAAGAAAGTGCAACCAAAAGGAAAAGATGCACAAAAGCTAGAAACAACTTTGGAGTAATAATCAACCCAAAAGGAAGCTTTCTCCAAAATTCTTTTCTGCATTTTTACTAAAATAATAAAAAAACATGAAATGAAAAAAAAAGAGAAATAAAAGAAAATCCAAAAAAAAATTATAGTTTAGAATCCCCAACTATTAATTTTTTTACGCTTTGCCAACATTAGGGCTCCAATCCATGAGTTGAGACTTTTAGACAAAGGGCCTCCATTCCCTAATCGCCTTTTTTACCAACATTAGGGCTCCATTCCCTGAGTTGAAATTTTAGACATAGGGCCTCCATTCCCTAGTCGCCTTTTTTGCCAACATTAAGGCTCCAATCCCTGAGTTGATATTTTCGACATAGGGCCTCCATTCCCTAGTCGCCTTTTTTGCCAACATTAAGGCTCCAATCCCTGAGTTGATATTTTCGACATAGGGCCTCCATTCCCTAGTCGCCTTTTTTGCCAACATTAAGGCTCCAATCCCTGAGTTGATATTTTCGACATAGGGCCTCCATTCCCTAGTCGCCTTTTTTGCCAACATTAAGGCTCCAATCCCTGAGTTGATATTTTCGACATAGGGCCTCCATTCCCTAGTCGCCTTTTTTGCCAACATTAAGGCTCCAATCCCTGAGTTGATATTTTCGACATAGGGCCTCCATTCCCTAGTCGCCTTTTTTGCCAACATTAAGGCTCCAATCCCTGAGTTGATATTTTCGACATAGGGCCTCCATTCCCTAGTCGCCTTTTTTGCCAACATTAAGGCTCCAATCCCTGAGTTGATATTTTCGACATAGGGCCTCCATTCCCTAGTCGCCTTTTTTGCCAACATTAAGGCTCCAATCCCTGAGTTGATATTTTCGACATAGGGCCTCCATTCCCTAGTCGCCTTTTTTGCCAACATTAAGGCTCCAATCCCTGAGTTGATATTTTCGACATAGGGCCTCCATTCCCTAGTCGCCTTTTTTGCCAACATTAAGGCTCCAATCCCTGAGTTGATATTTTCGACATAGGGCCTCCATTCCCTAGTCGCCTTTTTTGCCAACATTAAGGCTCCAATCCCTGAGTTGATATTTTCGACATAGGGCCTCCATTCCCTAGTCGCCTTTTTTGCCAACATTAAGGCTCCAATCCCTGAGTTGATATTTTCGACATAGGGCCTCCATTCCCTAGTCGCCTTTTTTGCCAACATTAAGGCTCCAATCCCTGAGTTGATATTTTCGACATAGGGCCTCCATTCCCTAGTCGCCTTTTTTGCCAACATTAAGGCTCCAATCCCTGAGTTGATATTTTCGACATAGGGCCTCCATTCCCTAGTCGCCTTTTTTGCCAACATTAAGGCTCCAATCCCTGAGTTGATATTTTCGACATAGGGCCTCCATTCCCTAGTCGCCTTTTTTGCCAACATTAAGGCTCCAATCCCTGAGTTGATATTTTCGACATAGGGCCTCCATTCCCTAGTCGCCTTTTTTGCCAACATTAAGGCTCCAATCCCTGAGTTGATATTTTCGACATAGGGCCTCCATTCCCTAGTCGCCTTTTTTGCCAACATTAAGGCTCCAATCCCTGAGTTGATATTTTCGACATAGGGCCTCCATTCCCTAGTCGCCTTTTTTGCCAACATTAAGGCTCCAATCCCTGAGTTGATATTTTCGACATAGGGCCTCCATTCCCTAGTCGCCTTTTTTGCCAACATTAAGGCTCCAATCCCTGAGTTGATATTTTCGACATAGGGCCTCCATTCCCTAGTCGCCTTTTTTGCCAACATTAAGGCTCCAATCCCTGAGTTGATATTTTCGACATAGGGCCTCCATTCCCTAGTCGCCTTTTTTGCCAACATTAAGGCTCCAATCCCTGAGTTGATATTTTCGACATAGGGCCTCCATTCCCTAGTCGCCTTTTTTGCCAACATTAAGGCTCCAATCCCTGAGTTGATATTTTCGACATAGGGCCTCCATTCCCTAGTCGCCTTTTTTGCCAACATTAAGGCTCCAATCCCTGAGTTGATATTTTCGACATAGGGCCTCCATTCCCTAGTCGCCTTTTTTGCCAACATTAAGGCTCCAATCCCTGAGTTGATATTTTCGACATAGGGCCTCCATTCCCTAGTCGCCTTTTTTGCCAACATTAAGGCTCCAATCCCTGAGTTGATATTTTCGACATAGGGCCTCCATTCCCTAGTCGCCTTTTTTGCCAACATTAAGGCTCCAATCCCTGAGTTGATATTTTCGACATAGGGCCTCCATTCCCTAGTCGCCTTTTTTGCCAACATTAAGGCTCCAATCCCTGAGTTGATATTTTCGACATAGGGCCTCCATTCCCTAGTCGCCTTTTTTGCCAACATTAAGGCTCCAATCCCTGAGTTGATATTTTCGACATAGGGCCTCCATTCCCTAGTCGCCTTTTTTGCCAACATTAAGGCTCCAATCCCTGAGTTGATATTTTCGACATAGGGCCTCCATTCCCTAGTCGCCTTTTTACCAACATTAGAGCTCCAATCTCTAAGTTGAGATTTTAGACATAGGGCCTCCATTCCCTAGTCGCCTTTTTTGCCAACATTAAGGCTCCAATCCTTGAGTTGAGAATTTTAGACATAGGGCCTCCATTCCCTAGTCACCTTTTTACCAACATTAGGGCTCATATCCCTGAGTTTAGTTTTTTTCGACATAGGGCCTCCATTCCCTAGTCACCTTTTTACCAACATTAGGGCTCCAATCCCTGAGTTGAAATTTTAGACATAGGGCCTCCATTCCCTAGTTGCCTTTTTACCAATAGTGGGGCTCAAATCCCTGAGTTTAGATTTTAGACATAGGGCCTCCATTCCCTAGTCGTCCTCTTGCCAACATTAGGGCTCCAATCCCTGAGTTGAGATTTTTAGACATAGGGCCTCCATTCCCTAGTCGCCTTTTTGCCAACATTAGTGCTCCAATCCCTGAGTTGATATTTTAGACATAGGGCCTCCATTCCTTAGTCGGCTTTTTACCAACATTAGGGCTCCAATCCCTGAGTTGAAATTTTAGACATAGGGCCTCCATTCCCTAGTCGCCTTTTTACCATCATTAGGGCTCCAATTCATGATTTGAGATTTTTAGACATAGGGCCTCCATTCCCTAGTCGCCTTTTTTGCCGACATTAGGGCTCCAATCCATGAGTTGAGATTTTAGACATAGGGCCTCCATTCCCTAGTCGCCTTTTTGCCAACATTAAGGTTCAAATTCCTGAGTTGAGATTTTTGGACATAGAGCCTCCATTTCTTTGTCGCCTTTTTGCCAACATTAGGGCTCCAATCCCTCAATTGAGATTTTAGACATAGGGCCTCCATTCCTTAGTCGCCACTTTACCAACATTAGGGCTCCAATCGCTTAGTTGAGATTTTAGACATAGGGCCTCCATTCCCTAGTCTCTTGTTTTTTACCAACATTCGAGCTCCAATCCTTGAGTTATTATTTTAGATACAGGGCTTCATTCCCTAATCTCTTCCTCCTAAATAGACACATTCCTTATTTTATTGCTTTCAAAAAAATGAAAAAAAAAAGGAAAAAGTTCAGACTTTTATTACAAATAACTCGCAAATTTTTCCTAGTGAAAACTGGGGTAGAAAAATTTTGTTCGTTTGTTAGTTTTGGTGTCTGCGCATGTCTGACCTTAAGACACAGGATTCGAGGTGACCAAAAGAATGAGACTCAATCCAGAATAAAGAAAAAAAGAAAAAGAACAAAGAAGTGAATTCAAAATGCTGAAGCGGAGAAAGATGCGGGCTGCTCGTGATATGATTGAAGTCACAAGCTTCGCATGTCCCGCCTTGATCCAATGTTGAAGAAAGAACCAACTCTTACAGCTTACGAGCATCAAGATTCAGATCGGGGTCCACAACAAGAACCAGCAAAGAGTCAAGATCAAGCTTCAAGAGATTTATAGATAGGAATCTTACAACTCGTAGCTGATAGGCTTAGCTAGCTTAGCTTTTTATTTTCCATTTTTAGTATAATAAGGAGTTCAGCAAACAGTAGCAGCAGCAGCAACAACAGTGAAATCCCAGTTTCCCGGTAGACCCAGCTACCAAATCTTTCAGAACTACACTGACCTGATTCCTTTATAGCCAAGGATATGTAGGCAACCTTTGAAGCAAGGTTCGGTCAGACTCGATTCAAAAATGCCTCTCATGGAGTGTCAAACGGGCAAAAATCCCTCATAATTGCTCATTTTATCTTTGCCCGAAAACCTTTCGTGTCTCTGAGCAAAGAGGGGCAGCTGTGAGCAATGATTTTTGCCTCACATGAACTACTCCCATAAATTCAAATCAAAATTTTTTTGTTTCCATTGGTTTGCAATTTCGTGGATTTTCGTAGCATTTTTGTTATTGTTTGCATTTGTCTCTGCATGTTAGTTTTGAAAAAAATACAAAAAAGATGTTGCATTTGCAGTTTAGGATTTAATTCAATATTTTAGGATTAATTGACAAATTAGATGTTTTATAAAAATGGGAAAAATCACAAAAAAATATAGTTTTATTTGCACTTTTTAGTTTTAATTTTGAATTTTGGTAGATTTTCCTTTAATTTGGGTATTAATTATTTGTGGTAATTGTTATTTAGAGTTGGTTAATGTAATTTGATAGAATAATTTGATTAGGAATTAATTTAGATTTTATTTTTAATTGTATTTTAAAAAGAAATTAGAAAAATTGAAAGGGAAAAGAAAACGATAGAGGAAATCTGTTTTGGGCCAAACCCCTTTAATTTTCTCCCAGCACAATGGAAATCCCACCAATGCCCATCTAATTTGTCTCAAACCCGGCCCAAAACCCGCTCCCAATTACCCGGTTCCCCTTTACAATCCAAATGACCCCGTTTTATGTTGAGTACATCTCAACCGTTAACTTTTCTTGATCCAACGGTCCTAAAGTGGGTGGTTTTGGTATAATACTGTCTAAATCTCAATACCACCCCAAACCCGTCTCACTTATTGCATCTCATATTCAGAGACTAAACATAAACCCTAAACGCCACCCTGATTTCTTACCACCATCCGCTGGCGACGGCGGCGGCTCCAAACACCACCAAAATAACACCACAGAACCACCATGACCCCCTCTTCCCGAATCCCGGATCTGTTTCCCTCGAATATTGCCCAAGTTTCTCGAACCCAAGATTGAAGGTGAACCCTAAAATCCCAAATTGAGTTTTGTGGAAGATTTAGGTCTAATGTGACTTTATTCGTGTGTTCTTTATAAGAACACACGATTAATATCAGATTTTGCCAAAAATCTGAGAAGTTGAAGATTCAGACTTCATTCCTCAATTGTTTGAATTTTAGTAGGTATTTTCTTTTCTTTTTTCCGGTTTAATCTTTTCTTCATTTTTTCTTTTTCTAGTTCTCTGCTTCTTCTCTTCTTCTTGATTTCCTTTTGATTGTTCCAGAGTCATTTGCATGAGTAATTCTTAATTTTTTTATTAGTATAGCTAGCCCGTGAATTAGCTAGTTTAGATTTGTTATTTTGGTAGCAAGTCATTTAGGCTAAATTTTTAATTGTTGAAATATGTCAGCGTGTGTTACTTTGGGTTTACAATTTCTTAATTAGACAAGTGTTAGTTTGGGCCAATTGCATTTCTGATCCTGTGGGTTTTGGTTTTAGGTCGATTCCGATTCATTTTTAGTCAGAACCATTGGGTCAAAGTTGACCCATGACCCATTCTGGTTTCAGAGGTTAATTTCTGGGGTTATAGGGATAGTTTGGTAAAATTGGATAAAGGAATCTGTGAGTAACTGATTAGGAAGCTTCCCAGAAGCTATGAAGGGGACCTAAATGTGTCACGCCCCGAACCTGGGCCTGGACGTAACACGACAGTAGGTTCTTCACTATATGTGACCGAGCGAACCAACCGACCGGCTGAATCAACATGTGGTATCATAACATACTGAATGCGGAAGATAAGCTAATACATGTTTATGTACTGAAAGTCTGGATGATATAAATCAAAGTGCAGAATTACTAATACAATTTGAAACATCTTTGTAGCCAACAAAGCTTAATATGAAAACCTGTGACTCTGTCTAACTGTTACTCTAGTCTATGAAGCCTCTAATAAATACTGAAAACACTGATTGTCTGAAAATACTAAGGACTGTAAAGTAATGATAATGCCCCGAAATAACTAGGGATCACCAAATAGCTGGTACGAGACTCCTAGCGATCTGAATCATAAACCTGTAAATCATTACCTGTATTGTGAGATGCAGGCCCCGGGCAAAAGGGACGTCAGTACATTTGAATTGTACTGGTATGTAAAGCAACTGAAAGAAAGAATTATAAATGCTGAAACTAATACTAAGCTGATAACTGAAATGATAGCTAATGAAACTAAAACTGAAGTGAGAACTAGTAACTGAATTGATAACTGAAAAGATAACTGATAACTGGATTAATAACTGAAAAGATAACTGGACTGATAACTGAAAAGATAACTGATAACTGATAACTGAACTGAATAAAGGAAGTAAGGATATGAATACTCCCTCTTCTGAATGATGAACAACCTATTTATCTGAATAAGCTACGGCCTCGGGCCCAATATATATGTGCACAAGCTACAAACTCAGGCCCAAGTATATGTAAAATAACTACGGCCACAGGCCCAAAAATACATAAAGCATAAACTACGGCCTCAGGCCCAAACATGCATAAAGCAAAAATTACGGCCTCAAGCCTAAACATGCATAAAGAATAAACTATGGCCTCAGGCCCAAGTACAGGTCTTCAACATTCAAGAACTGAGAATCAAACTGCAATACATAATAATGAAATTCTGAATCACATTAAGTTACACGATAATGGAATACCGGATCACACTGAGTTACGTAATACTGGAATAAGGAATCGGACTAGATTGAGACATGTATTCTTGAATTGATTATAAACACTGAAACTCAACAGTTTATGGCATACTGAGTAATCTATACTAAGACTCGGGGGCATCAAACCCAAGTCTATAATGAATACGAACTGATCTCACAACATTCAGAATGAAAGTGGTGAACGAGTTATGAAGCTTGAGAATAGAAGTTCTACAACTATTCAGGGAACTAGGCTAAACTATATTTCTGAGGCAATTAGTAACGTCGAAAAAGAAAGGTAGTGTAGGAAGGATCATTAACATTCCCAAACATAGAGAGTTAGCCTCACATACCTTAACTTCCTGCTCTTTAGCATAATACAACATTTTCTAACCCTTTCAACTTCTATCTATATCAATGCAAGTCAAAGGGATTCCAAATTAGCAACAATAGTCATGTTTTGGTCACTTAGGTATTTTATCAAACATTCGGTGGCATAAAGATTCATAGCCCTTATTAATGGTGTTTCTACACCCAATAACCTACTCTCTTGCTCCTAAATGAATTCTAAAGTCTCAAATGGTTATAAACAACATTATTCTTTATCACCCATAAGGTAATCAACACCCATAACCATAATAACCAATCAACAACCCAAACCTCTCACCGTTCATGATTTTCTACCAAACCCCATCAACTCATATCTATTGAAATAGAGTCTACAATCATTAATCCAATGCTAGAATTAATTGGAGGGTGAAGACATTACCTTTTTGAAGTTCAATTTCCTTGAATTCGAGTTCTAGGGTTCCTTATCTCAACAACGATGCCCCCATCGAATATATAATGATATGGAGGGTTTACCCATGTTAATAAGATGTTGGAAAATTGAAATTAACTTAGAATCACCATTAAAACTTACCTTGGGTGGTGGAATGACCCTTAAGGAGTTAGGTTTTTTAGAGTTCTCCTTTCTAGAGCAAGTTTTTATGTTTTGGGGATGTGGGGATGAAATATGTCTTTAAAAAGACTCCCTCCCCAACAAGTGCGCCTACACTACTGACCACGCTAAACGGCAGTAACACTGCCTTAAAATTAGCGGACGCGCTAATGGGCGCGCTGGTAGCGCGCATATCGCATACTGTTCTGTAAAATGCGCATAACATTTTGCAAAGAGATCTGTTCGGGCTCCATAATATATCGTTAGAAATATATTTCGATAGTCTACAACTTTCATGCTTTGCATTTTCCGTAATTCTTTACACGTTTTCACTAAAATATGATGTAAGATAGTTCTTCTGCAAACTTAGTCGATTTTGTCAAATCCTATGCACCTATTTTTCCATCTTGATTTTGAAATAACTATTTTACCCATAATCATCCCAATGGGACTTTACATGTTCAAAATATAACATTACCACTCATTTAACACATTCACTCCTAAGCCGAATTTACGGGGTATTACATTATCTCCCTCTTGGGATCATTCGTTCTCAAATGATTATCCTGACTGTAAATTCTGTTAACTCCGGGCCTTAAACGGGTTTGGTGGGAACATGAGCTTTCAGTACCACTTGTATACTGAATTGAATGAATACATAATTATTGAACTGTGGTGATACTGAACTGAATGACTGCTGCATTGACTGAATACTGGTCTGCCATGGATACGTGAATACTGAACTAACATGGATATATGAATATTGAACTGGCACGAATATTTGAGTAATCTGAGTACTAAGCTGGCATGAATGTCTAAGTATTGGATTAACATGAGTAGCTGAGTATTGAGCTGACATGAGTATTTGAGTACTGAACTAACATGAGTATTTGAGTACTTAACTGACATGAGTATCTGAGTACTGGACTGACATTAGTATCTGAGTAATGAACTGACATGAGTATCTGAGTACTGGAACCTTGAATGTTATAACATGACATGTGAACTACTGGATGTACCACCACTAATTCTTATGGAAACTCCAACTCATAAGCAAATTGACCGACCCTTCGCAAGATTCTATATGGCCCAATGAGGGCTATGCTTTCCCTTCTTCCCAAATCTCATAATGTCTTTCATAGACGAAACATTCATAAACACCCAATCACCAAATTGAACCAACCTATTGGCGATCTACACCTTCTCCCATACAGAGTTTCTCATGGTGCTATCTTGATACTAGAATGGTAGGTGTTATTATTAGCAAGGTCAATGAGAGATATGTGATCATCCCAATTAC
The DNA here is from genome assembly GCA_026770625.1 of Nicotiana glauca. NCBI lineage: Eukaryota > Viridiplantae > Streptophyta > Magnoliopsida > Solanales > Solanaceae > Nicotiana > Nicotiana glauca. Next base: position 20,152 of record MU672404.1, on the reverse strand, counting down.
TGTTAACATCAAGGACATATCCTCAACTGTTTAAATAAAATGCTCTGTCTGGCCATAAGGTTTTCAATGTTCTTTTTCATGTCGTTCAACCAATAAACCTCCTTAAGACCATGATACATATTTGTGGTACCTAAGTAAATCGAATACCCGAAATTCTGGGCTTCTAGCATGACCTTCCCTCTTTAAGTCCATCTATGTCTGGAACACACAATATGTCCTGGTACCTCAGAGTACCATCATCTCCCCCTTATTCAAAATCGATCATCTTATACTTGTGAATCTCCTCTTTCAACTGCAACACGTAGGGATCATCAAATTGTTCTCTTTCTCTTCGGCTACAAAAGGGGGAACAAGTCCTTTTCTAGACAACAACTCCGTCATCTTCGAAGTCCGAAGACGAACTGCTATCTTGGCTAAGTGGTGAACTTCTTTGACCAGAGTTATCTTATCTACCTCAATCATGAGTTATAGTTCTCACACTTTATCTTCTTAAGAACTTCCTGAAAACACTTATAGCATTATTGTGACCTAAGTCTTTGACATGTACTCTAAATTTTAGAGTCCCGTGTAATGGCACTACCCTCATAACACATAAATAGGCATGATTTTACAGCTTTTATGTGATCACTTTATGATCAATAACTAAGCTCGGTGATCATTCTACTCACTTTTGTTTCTTACACATGCTATACATAATCCCTGTGGTAATTATACAATTTTCTCTCATTACCGAACTGATTTAGTTTTTCATATGCCATGCTAACTATTTGAGTTTCAAATCTCTAACTAGACTTATTGAAATTTTTCACATCACCCCTTAGACCAAAGGTCTTATACTTGTGTATCCTTCTCTTTTTGTTGGGATCCCAAATAACTTTCCTTATTTTCTTCAATTCTTTGCACTCTACGTCAATGACGACTCATCTTCTAACTTACTTCTGAGAAATCTATATATATTTTTACAAGGATAAACTAAATTATTCACTTAACAAAAAGCTAATGTATTCACAACTATCATACACAATCTAAATAATTTGACTCTGCTCTCACTGCCAATCCTGGGAAGACCCCTTTTCGATAATTTTTAATGGCTATTCTTCTGTATTTGGCTCTCTTATTGCCTAGCTGATTTTGTTTTTCACTATCACTGTACTTCGGGTTTAACTTAAGCTCTTTGGGTTATAATACGCGCTAGGTATTTTAAAATGTCATCCACTCACTAGAGTTAATCTGACTAAGTGAATCAAGTTGTACCTCTACTAGCCATGTTGAGCTAATTCACAGTATCTACTCAAAACATACTTACTATTATTTTACTAACCACCTGCTACCATCATGTTTTCTTCACATACTTTGAATAACAAAAATGAATCATAAGTTTACTCCTAACTTCCCTTACCAACTAACCATATTCTTTTGCCACACACTATCATTCTTTTTTAACTGTGCACATGGATCATACTTAGGGAAAGTTCCATCTGTCTTAAATAAAATTGGAATATTGAACCCATAACTTTCTATATATTGAATCATATCATACTATAAACATCCGGGGTAATCATTTAGTCACATAACCTAAGTGGGAACTGCCATAGCTTTTATATTACATCAGCAACTGCTTCTTATAGCAACTTACTAACGTGGTACTTCTAGTCCTGATTTGAATAAATCTAAACAACTTAAAATCATTCCCTAAAATTCACCATTGGATGATTTTAATTCTAATTTCGCACATCATATTCTTCTTAGCTATATTTCCCTTAGGTTCTTTTATGCCCAAACCTATAGTGATCAATTCTATGCCCGCTGCAATTGAATTCTTAACCTGATACACCGTGGGGTCTGACATACGGATACACTGCCATACATATCTGATAAATCACTTTATGCTCCATCTATTGAGTCTCGGGTCTTAATCCTAAAACATGCGAAGATTTTGCTATAATCACTGTTACTTACATTTTCTTTGAGCATTCATATGCATCACTCTTTACTAACAAGTCTCCTGAAATTTTGATACATTATAAATTGGAGATCAGGTAACTGAATAAAAAAATAACTGCTTATTAAATAACCATAAACTTACTAGCTAAAAGGCTGCTAACGGGAAACTAACATAATCTGATATCCACAAAACATGATAACTGCTTTTGCACTTTGTGATAAGGTTATTCTCTAATCTTTACTACTATCCATTGTATCCCACTTTGAACATCCTCTCAAGTCTGATATTTACAAGTTGTACTCCACAATTATACCCCCAATGGGAAATTATCCTCTCTAGGACCTTAGTTTTCTCTAGCGTGTTGCTTGGGCATCCAATACGTTTGGAATTCGATAGGAAGAAAAGGTTACCTATTGCTCTAAGATTCATGGAACGATCTAGAGTATAAAGAAATGAGACAATCTTGGATGTCTTAGTAGTTAATCGTTTATATGAGTGGTCGGCACACACATATAAAGTAAACTCCACTAGACACGACTTCATAGACTCCCTAGGACTCTTGAACCTAGTGCTATGATACCAAGCTTTGTCACGCCTCGAACCTGGGCCTGGACGTAACACAACACTCGGTGCCTGACTACATGTGACCGAGTGAACAAACTGGCTGATTGAATCAACATGTGGTATCATAACATACTGAATGCGGAAGATAAGCTAACACCTGTTGATTTACTGAAAGTCTCGATGATATAAATCAAAGTGCGAAATTACTAATACAATTTGAAACATCTTTGTAGCTAACATAGCTTAATATAAAAAGCCTGTGACTCTGTCTAACTGTTACTCTAGTCTATGAAGCCTCTAATGAAATACTGAAAACACTGATTATCTGAAAATACTGAGGACTGTAAGGTACTGATAATGCCCCGAAAGAACTAGGGATCACCAAATAGCTGGTACGAGAATTCTAGCGCTTTGAATCATCAACCTGTAAATCATTACCTGCATTATGAGATGCAGGCCCCGGGCAATAGAGACGTCACAACGTTTGAATTGTACTGGTTTGTAAAGAAACTAAAAGAAAGAATTATAAATGCTGAAATTGAAACTAAGCTGATCACTGAAATGATAACTAATGAAACTGAAACTGAAGTGAGAATTGGTAACTGAAAAGATAACTGATAACTGAACTAATAACTGAAAAGATAACTGTTAACTGATACTTGGCCAAAACACGTTCCTGCACTTCACTCTTTTCCTGCTCAAAAATTGTTCTTGCACAACCTGGACTTACTTCAAAAAGATGCACTGGTGATTCTAATTCATAATTTGTGCCTTCCTTAGCTAGCTTGTCCGCAACTGCATTTTGCTTTCTGTACGCATGCATAACTACAGGCCTACCCAACCTGTCCAGGAGGTACTTGTAGTCCAAAAGCAAATTATTAGTAGTATGCGTATTAGATTGTAGTTGTCTTATGATCTCCTTTGAGTCCATTTCTACTTCAAGTGGAAGTAGATATTGCTCAAGAGCTAGTTGAAGTCCTAGCATTAAGGCGTATGTTTCTGCCGAAGTTGGCGAATCTGTTGAAATTGGTGCTGCAAATCCAATTATCCAATCAGCTTGAGCATTTCGTATTACACCACCAATGCCAGATTTAGAACTAGTGTGAGCCTCATCAGTATTAAGCTTGTAGCAAGGCCATTTTGGAGGCTTCCAACTAAGTTGAGGAGGTCTCTTTTTCCTAATGGTGTGTCTGTTAGCTATAAGGTAGGTATATTCGGCGGCTTGCTGGGTAACTACCTTTATTGAAGCCACTGATGTATCATGTTTATAGCAGTTATTGTTCCTGGCTAACAAAATATTCCATAGACTTAAAGAAATAAACGTAAGTGGATTTATCTTATGTGGAGCATTAAAGAATCTATAACTTAGAAGTCTATGGATCCAGTTTGAATTATTAGAATCTCGTGATATTAGGTTGATATAGTCCAGCAGTCCTACCCCTTGCCAGTATATTTTAGCACTAAAGCAATCTATAAAAATATGCCTAATAGTTTCATCTATCATATGACAATATTTGCAAGAGGCATCTTGAGTTATGGAACAATGTTTGAGATATGCCAAAGTAGGTAATCTTTCCCTAACAAGGAGCCATATAAATCCTTTAATCTTCGGATGAACAGGTAGTTGCCATATCCAATTGTAGCTAGTACTATTATACATAAAATTATTTGCCTTTTGTATCCAAAATACTATACATAGTCTTAGTGCTGAACAACCCAGTAGAGCACATTCCCCAAGCTATTTTGTCAGTTTTATTGTTAAACGGAGAAATGTAAACAGTACGAATTAGATGGCTAATATTATTAGGTAATTCATGAGGAAGCTTAGTCAAATCCCATCTCTCATTATTCCTAAATGACGAAACAGTCATATTTAGATGTTCCAGTGGTAGAGGTCCATAAATAGCTGATCTAATGGACATCCCAGGGGCAATCCATGGGTCTTTCCATAAGTTGATGTTCATACCTTTTCCTATATTCCATTTGATTCCTAATTGACAAGATTGCCAGCCATCGAAAATATTTAGCTAGATGAAGGATTTTTTACAACTAGTATTAGCATATAAATATTTTTCTAGGAGTACCTTAGCCCACATATTGTTAGGTGAATTAAATAACCTCCATGCTAGGTGAGCTAGTAGAGCCTTATTCTTTAGCTTTAGTTGTTGTATTCCTAACCCACCAGCTTATTTTGGTTTAGTAACATCATCCCATTTAACGAGATGTAACTTTTTCCTCTCCAAAGTAGATCCCCATAGAAAATTCCTTTAATACTGTTCCATCTTATGGAGAATATTAGAAGGGATATTTATGTATTGCATTATATGTTTTGGAAGTTGGTTTAATGTGGATTTTATTAAGGTCACTCGTCCTGCTAGTGTTAGAAATTTAGATTTCCATCCTGCTAATTTATTTTTAAAATTATCAAGCAAGAATTGGAAATCCATCTTGGTAGGCTTGCCTTTAAAAATGGGAAATCCCAAAAAATTTCCAAAAGAGGATTCTTCCCTCATACTGAAAGAGTTTGTTGCATAAGTCTTATCATTAGCAGTGCAATTCTTAGAGAAAAATAATTTGGATTTATCAAAGTTTATCTTTTGTCCTGATGATCGAGAGAAATTATTTATGATATCGATAATAGTATGGCAACTTCTAGTAGTTAATTTAGTAAATAAAATTATATCATCAGCAAAGAAAAGATGTGATAACATTGGCCCTTTGTTAGAAATCCTAATTGGTTTCCAATTTAAGTAGTCCACTGCTTGCAAAATATTCGTGGATAATAATTCCATACACATAATAAACAAATAGGGTGAAAGAGGGTCTCCTTGACGGATTCCTCGCGAAGTGTTAAAGTATGGGGTGCTAGAGCCATTGATCAATATAGATATAGATGGAGTTGTCACACATGACATAATTAATGCAATCATTTGTTGTGGTATGTTGAAAGTAAAATAAAGCATGCCTTAGAAAAGACCATTCTAATATATCAAACGCCTTTTCTAAATCAATTTTTAGTAACATTGCAGGTGTTTTACCTTTCATTCTAGCAAGATAATTTAGAGCCTCCTGTACAATAATGGCATTATCAGCCGCTCTTTTACCTTGTTAGAAACTTGTCTGAGTTGGTCCTATAATATTACTTATAATTGGTTTCAGCCTATTAACAATTATCTTAGTGATTAATTTATAAACAGTGTTATAAGGACTTGTAAGCCTAAATTACTGAATTCTTGAAGGGTGTTTTACCTTTGGTATTAGGCATAGTAGAGTCTTATTAAGTTCAGAAGGGATGGTTTTTGATGCAAATACATTATAACAGAATTGAGAGACTTTAGGACCTACGTCATTCCAATATTTTTGGTAAAAGAACGGGTGAAGTCCATCAGGCCCTGGTGATTTATAAGATTGAAAACTATTTAGAGCTAGCAAAATTTCTTCCTGCTGAAGAGGTATATTTATCTTATCTAAATCATTAGGAGGAATGTGACAATTAGGAGAGGTGGTGTAAATATTTATTGATTGAAGATGTTCAGTATGAAACAGGCTAGTATAATAACCTATAATTAAGTTACGAATGTCATTAGAGGAGTCTACCCAATTTCCACCATTGTCTTGTAATGCAATTATTTTGTTTCTACGACGTCTGTGAGGGGCGGATAGATGAAAGAATCTAATATTAGTGTCTCCGTCATTTAACCAATTTATCCTAGATTTTAGTTGCCAAAATTCCTGCTCCGAACGAAGGAGTTGACTATGTTCCAAATTTAATTGAATTTTTAAATTTTGCAAAAACATACTAGTAGGATAATGCAGAGAAGATTGTAACCCTGCTAATCTAGCTAGCAATTTTCTTTTTCGTTCAAAGATGTTACCAAAGTTATTAAGATTCCAATGTGTGGCTATCTTCTTAAACTTATCAGTAGTGTCTAATAAAGGAGCATCATTCAACCAAGTATTATGAACAATTATTTGAAATTGAGGATGAGAAGTCCACATAGTTTCAAATCTAAATAACTTATTATAAACTTGTTGGGTGGATTCTAAACTAATAAGTAAAGGATAATGATCCAAGGGGGTACGTGGTAAATGGGTAACTGTCGAGTTAGGGAATATATTTAGCCAGTCATAGTTGGCTAGAAAACAATCTAGGCGTTCTAATATAGTAAATCTATTTCTTTGTTTGTTATTCCAGGTGAATCGACTTCCTTGGAAACCTAGATCAATAAGACTACATTGATTCATAAAATTAACAAATTTATCCGATCTATTATTGTTAATAGGAAGACCTCCAAACTTTTCCCTAGCTTGAAGGATTTCATTAAAATCACCTCCACTTAACCAAGGCATTCTATTATTTGCATGCAAACTAATTAAGTTATTCCAAAGCAAGTTACGTAACTGATAAAATCGACTAGCATAAATTGCAGATAAAACCCAAGCAGGTTTTGAGGGACTAACCTGGACAACACAGTGTATCTCTTGTGCTCCAACCCTCATTTCAGTAACGTTTATAAGATCAGCATGCCAAAGAACTACTAAACCACCTACGAGCCCATTTGCTGGAGATTGAGACATATTGCTCAACTTGAATTCTTCACGTAACCTCTTATGATCATGCATGTGTGTTTCGAGTAGGATAGCAAGACAAGGCCTATGATTATCTAATAAGGATCTAAAGTGTCTCTTAAAATCTGGATTGTGAGAGCCCCTACAGTTCCACACTATGATGTTCATATATGAATTAGGGTTCCTGCGCTAGGGTAAGAGATTCTGAGTCACTGGAGGATCCAGACTCAGTGGTAGCTGAAGAAGAGTTGGTATTATCACCATAACATACTTTCCTACCTCTGCATTGGTGGTTGGACAAAAATTGAGGCTGCATGTAACCATTTTCGGTGGACATTTTAGAATGAATTTTTTTTCGAACTGTTCTCTTAGGTTGTAAAACTGGATCCCATTTAACCACCAAAACTCTGTTCTTGTCTCCCTCATCTCCGCAAGAATTGCTGCTGATTCCTCCCTTGTCTCGTTGTCTAGTTCTTGTGGTGATGGAGGTGGAGAGTGTACTGGACCGTTTGGAGGGGTAAGGTTCTCTAAGGGACTGAGAGGGCTGGAATAAGGGGACAGTGGGTTGAACGTGTCCAGTGGTTGAAACCAAGGAGCAAAGATCTGCCCCATGTGATGAGGTGGGTAGAAGGGTAGAAGACTTACCGTTTGCTCCCATGCAGGGCTCATCTGAGCCATTTGGTGTGACCATGGCATTTGTGTAGATCTTGAAGCATGTTGATCCATTGGGAGAGGTGTCTGGGTTGTATACCATTGATTCATATTGAAATCCTCCATTCCCAGTCGCATTCCCTCCGTTACTATCTCCGCTAGATGTGTAGGGTTTTGAATCAGCAGCACCATCTCTTGATTGTTGATTTGTAAAGTAAAGATTAGTGCATACCCCTGCAACTCCATTTCTAGCCAAGATTGTAGAGGTAGATCATTGGTCATCACTTGATATGTGTATATCAGAGGTGAGGAGCTTTGAGGTAGTTGAGGACCAGTCATTGTGAGACGGGGTAAATGAAAGAACTGATTGTTGTCTCTTATGCTCCGACTCATCCCTATGAATGTTGGCCTCTGCATCTTCTAATGAAATTTGTTGTTTTGGTGACTTAGGAAATAAAGCAGTAGTTGGATATGGGTAAGTAGGTGAATGAGGAGGAGACTGATTGTTTATAGAGGGTAAAATAGAGGTCTGGTCATTATTACCTTCACATGCCAACTCATTATGTTGTATCTCTTGGAATTGAGGAAGTTTAGATTGAGAAGGAAACTTAGGAACTGCAGCATGCAAAGTGTTTGTCGAGTTGTCTAATACCCAATCCGATGTGTCTGTGTTTGGGTGAGTCTTTGCTGAGATGTCATTATTTAAAGAAGTTTGGGTAGTAAAAGTTGAACTATCTGTCATGTTATGATTAAGAGGTGGACACTCTTGGATAGACATGTGGTGTTTAATCAAAGGAGGTGATTGAGGTGCTGTGTAGTTAGGGTGGGTTACTAAGGGATTGGTTAGATGAGTCGGCCCCTTTCCTTGACTATATGAGTGAGTTGAGTGGTGCAGCTGTGTCAAGAAGGGCCCTTTATCGAAAGTAACATATTGAGGGTTACTAGTTAAAGATGTATTTTTGTACTCTGAAGGCCCATCTTGGTTAAACACATTAAACTGATTTTGTAAATTAATTGGGCTGGTCTAGGTTGTCTTTCTTTTGTAGTTCAACCCGGCCCATAATATGAGAATGAGGGTTAGCAAACTTACCTGGTAAAGGCTGCACCTCCTCTAGCTCTTCTGAAGCCGCCTTTGCAGCTATCTGGTCTCTTCCCAGTTGTGCTTGTTTGTGATTCTGTGGATTTCTCTTAGGAAAGTCACTGTTTTCCATTCATGATCCTTAGCAGTAGTATAAGATCCAAGAATCTGTTTGTCATTTGGTTCATTATCAATGTTTTGGTTGTTAGAAGTTTTACTAATCTCAGGACAGCTAGTAAGAGGATGGCCAAATTTACCACAATGAGTACATAGTAAATTTAGTCCCTCGTACAGAAGCATCTGCTTATGTAGTTCTAAGAACATATGTGATTTTAAAGATTTCTCCAATGGTACTTCAATACATATACGAGCGTAATGTCCTCGTGTAGTAGTTGAAGTGCAGGTATCGATCATTAGGAGTCTTCCTAACTTAGAACCAATATGACTGAATATTTCTAAATCATAGAACTCAGTGGGTAACTCTGGCATACGTACCCATAAGGCTGAGTACATTAGCTGAGTTGACGAAGCTTTAAACTTTGGCTCCCACACTCGGACCGTTAGGAAATGACTAAGGATGAACCATGAACCTCCATGCAAAGCCATAATCATATTTTCCTCCTTTTGGAATTCAATAAGGAAGAAGTCTGAACCTAAGTCGATTAGAAGGAGCACCTCTGTAGGCTTCCATAAGTTCATAAGTTTTTCATACATGACTTGGTGCGTAATTCTTTTCCCAAAACGTTTAACAATCACAGAGTATTTCCAAGGCTCATATATACGTGATTTATCTATGGAGGAGATAGGGATAAACGAGTCATCATCAGTGCTTAGCTGAAGTGATTCGTCTGCAAGGTCTAGACTATTTAAGGTGTGTATTAAGTTGGTTGAGGAACAGGGAAGAAGGTGTTTCTCACTTAAAAGGGTTTGTAAAAACGATGGTGTTTGGGGTTGTAGTGTTATGTCGTCAATCTGCATAGAACCTAAGTCTGAGGAGTCTAAGGATGGATTATGCTGTACAGTTTGTAGTCCGCCATGGTGTATGAACTTTGATGTGTAGGGTTCTGAAGAATCTTTTATAGGGAGTATTTTTACATGTTGAGAGATACCACTACATAAGAGAGTTGCTATTTATGACTCACAACTTCCAAAACCACTTCCGATCACACTCTTAAGTCACAAATCACCTTCCGGAACTAACTGAACCGTCGGAATTCACATCCGAGCCCTCTAACACATAAGTCAACTCCCGGTTGACTATTCCAAACTAAGCCTTCCTTAAAGAGACTAAGTGTCTCATTTCTTATCAAAATCCCTCCAAATCAACTCGACTACATATGACACGGATAACGAAGCATATAGAAATAGAAAATGGGAATAACGGGGCGGTAACTCACAAGACGACGGATCAGGTCGGGTCGTCACATGGATAGAAGATTCGAATCTCGTTGCTACTATTATTGATGCAAAGACGAATGAAGTGAGGAATGATTTACGGCGAGAGTTTCTTCTTCTTAATTAGGCTTATCAACCATATGTGCACCAGTGTCGGACTGAGATAGAGAATTAGGCTCTCTAAAGAAGATAAACAATGGGAATGGCGGAAGCCTCTAGGTGGGGAAATCACTAATTGATGCGAAATTACTAATATACCCTCGAGCTTTTTAAAAAGGGCATAAAACACACACGTCGAAACTCTTTCTCTTCTAAAGTCATATCTAATAAGAGGGAAAGCAAGGAGCTCTCCGTCAACATGCTTGCCTGGTAGAGGAAAGCAAGGAGCTCTCCGTCAACATGCCTGCCTGGCAGGGGTATTTTTGAAACCACAGATTTTTTCAGTCAGAATTTGTTATTTTCATTGGTCCATGAAGGGTATTACTGTAGTTGTTTTGCTTTTCTTTTATTGTGAAGACATTTTAACCTTGAATATGTGGACCCCATCTGAATTTTTATTCACATCTCATTCACTATTTGCTTTTTATAGTGGACATGTGGTCACACTAAGAGAACTATCTTCTCTCTAGGCTTCCTATTGCCTATTATAGCTACAAACAAATAAAAAGTAATTATGGCAAGTACTTCTAAAACTCAAATTCTGTTATGAATAATTTGTACATTGGATACTACATTGGATACTACATTGGATGCTACATTGGATGCCCATGTTGTGAATAGCTTAAAGATTAAATCTTCTATTTTATGTCCATCATCATTACTTTTTATGCCCATAAAAGGCTATGTAATTACAATGGAAAATACACACAATGGAAGAAGAAAATCTCTTCCTTCTCTCTATCAATATTTATTGTTCATGTTTTACTAAATTGCTTTTATTTCTTATTCATGTTTTACTAAATTATTTTTATTTCATAACACGTTATCAGCACGAATGACTCATTGCATAATATTCTATCAAGATTATGTGGTAGGTGCTCTTTAACTTCCATGGCGTTGGCCAATACCAATTTTGGCGGCAAGATAACTTTATTCTAATTTTTCTTCATAATGAGTTTTAATCTTAAGTATCAGCAAGGAACATTTGTTGCTTAAACCAACCCCAATGTGAAAATTTAAGAAGGTGAAATGTGCAAGATCTCTATTGTCCAGGGAGTGAGTTTTACTATGCATTCTAATATTAAATTATTTTGTGATTAAATGCTAATATAGTTTTTATTACACGATAAAATAATTATAGTTTTGCAAAGAAATGACTTTGTTCAATCAAGTACAAACATACGTAAGATTTCTTTGCTTTCATTCATTATAGTGGTATTTTTATGAGTTCGTGCATGTTATGCAGAAATATATGGCATCTTAGAGATCATAATGTTTATTAATAGTACATAAATCTAATGATTAAAAAACAAAAAGATGACTTAAGCACAAAACTATAGTAGTATCTTTGGTCCATCCTTTCATGCATATTTTAATTCTTTATGGATGAGATTTGGTTTTATTTGTTTGATGTTGATTTAGACTTACATTTACAAGAATGATCATTGTATTTAAATAATTACCAAATTGGAGGGGTACTGTGACTATCAAAATTATTGCTATAATTAAAGGTGTATTACGACTCTATGTTCACATGATTTTAAAATTATAAGTACAAGTTACCCAGAATCAATTTTCAATTGAAATTGTACTCACCCTGATACATACATTTGGAAATATTCTTTATGTTTGTTTTAAATTAGCCCATACAGTAGAATATCCTAAAATTGATTCAAAAACTATTATGATATTGATTTATGGTCCATCTGAACAACAATAGAATTTACAACAAATGTTCTGACCATAAGAGTTATTATATTCTATATGACTTGTTGAAACTTAATTCAATTATGCATATAATCGTGAATTTAATAATTCCAATTTATTATGGCCTAACATCCCTTTATATATATAAGACATTGGGTTTGAGCACCCAATGTACCATATTGATGATATAACGATTAAAGAAAAATAATATATTTTTCATGAAAAGGCATGAAGATTGTCCCACTTGATTAGCTCCATTCTTGAAGTGAATGTGGTAGCAGTGCATAATAAGTCTAAATGAAGTCAAGTGGTTGAACGATGAACGTGAGAGTTCCAAATAATAATAATCATCACAATGATTATAAATGGAGAACAACAAGGGTTTCTCAAAATAGTCCTTCAAAATGTGAAGGCAATGTTTACCATCACATTAGTATGAAGCACAACGCTGATTATCATCCATTACTTGAAGAGAATGTGACTTGTGATAAGTATTGAGAATGCAGACCCATTCCTAAAGTTGAATGTGGCAATATGTGATAAAAGCAATGAATAAAGACATATAATTCATGATTACATGAATACCACACAACTCACCTCTAAGGGAGGTTTGAGTGAAATAAAGAGAATAAATATTATTGCATGGTTACATGAATATGTCATTGGTCGCGTACATGTGATACACCAAATATTATTTTACCATGCCTTATAAAAGTTATTAAAGGCAAAATTAAAGCAAGAAATAATTTTGCTTATGATGATTCTTACCATGACAGTTTATTATGATATAAGTTTCTCTGTGAAGGAGACATTTACATTATGAATGATATGATAAAAGATCTTGTAGTAAAAAAGTTGTTAAAAGCTCCGGAAACTAATTTGTTTCTACCCGGATGAATAAAATTATTCATGACATTGATATTGTAAAGTCTCAAAAGAAACTTTTTAAGTTTCAAATGTACAAGTCAAAGTGATTGTCCTATTGAGATAAATGAAAGGAAGATTGAATATCTTCATATTTCTATAATAATACCGGGTAAATATGAAAGGTTACCCGATTTTCTTTCTATTTGTACTACATAAACATAAGCATGATGCTTGAATCATATGCCACAGGTAAACTAGAGATTTACTAAAATAAATATTAGTTGGCATAACCGGTTGATCATCCCGGTTCAATTATGATGCAAAAAAAATAATAATTGAGAATTACATTGGCATATATTGAAGACTAGAAGATTCTTCAAGAATTCTATTGTGCTACTTATTCTCATGATATACCAATTAAGGTAGGGATTGTATCCCTTGATTTCTGGAATAAATAAAAGGTGATAAATATATGGGCTCAGCCACCTGCCATGTGGACCGTTTACTATTATATGATTTTAATAGATGCATCTATTATATGGTCACATGCATTTGTTATCAACTTACAGTTTGGTTTTTGCAAAATTGCTTGCTCAAATTATTAGAGCACAGTTCCAGAATGTAAATTATGATGATTTATCTTAATAATACTAGTTTAAATCCAAGTTGGTTTAGCAGAAATTGTATGCATCAAATTATAGCTAAATCACTGGTTATGAGAACAAAACTCTCAAAAATGAAATTTTGTATGAGATGTATTATTTAATATACAACAGCACTTGTACGCATATAGCGAAGTTATGAAAATTTCTCTCTATCACAATCGGTTCAGGGTTAGGAACGAAATAATTTCTATATAGAAATATGGATGTGCTATATGATTTAATTATGCCACCACAATATACAAAGATGGATTCCCACGGAAGGTTGGGAAATGTGTTGTGACGACCCCAAGGGTCATCACTTGTGTTCTCAGTCATTTCGAGCTTCTGAGGCCTCGAAAATCTCATTTATAGTTGCCTCGATTTGCGTACGCAGTTCGGGCGCAAAGCTGGAAAATTTTTATGATGAAATATATGAATTATGTGAAAAATTTGAAGAATTTTGATATTAATATTGATATAGTTGACTTTGGTCAACCTTTTTGGTAAACGGACCCGGACCCGTGATTTGATGGTCTCAGAAAGTCCGTAGAAAAATATGGAACTCGGGCGTATGCCCGGAATCGAAATCTAAGGTCTATAACCCTGGTAAAAGAATTTTTCTGTTAAATTGTTTTCTAAAAATATTTAAGGGAAATGGAAATTTGATCAAAAAGTAATGGTATCGGGCTCTTATTTTGGTTCAGACGCCCGGTACAAGTCATATATATTGGTTAAGCGCTTCATGTAAAGTTTGGTTAAAAACGGACGTCGTTTGACGTGTTTCGGCCTTAAATTGGAAATTTGGAAGTTATGAAATTTTGAAAGATTTCTTGAGTTCTAAGGCTCAATTCATTGATTTTGATGTTATTTTGGTGATTTGATCGCTCGCGCAAGCTCGTATCATATTTTTGAGTTAGTGTACATATTTGGTTTGGAGCCCCGAGGGCTCGGATGAGTTTTGGATAGGTGTCGAATTGTTTTTCCTCATGATTAAAAATTTGATGTGCTTCAGTTCTGCAGGCTTCGCAATTGCGAAGCCAGCACTCGCAAATGCGAAGCTCACAATTGCGAGCCTTCAATCGCAAATGCGATCCTCAGTTGGGCAGCATCTCTTCGCAAATGCGAAGAGAAATATCGCAAATGCGAACATCACCTGGGCAGCACCTCTTCGCAAATGCGAACATTTTGTTCGCAAATGTGAACTTCCCAGTTTTGGCCTAGCTTCGCAAATGCGAAGCTTGTTTCACAAATCCCACATTTGGTCGGGGTTCGCAATTGCGAACCCCTGTTCGCAAATGCGAACACAGAGACCTGTAAATCCAGACTTGGCGATTTTCAGCTCCATTTCTCATATTTTCACAACCCAAACACCCATTGGCGATTTTTCACGAACTCCCTCTTCTACAAATCATTTGTAAGTCAACTTTTACTCAATTTCTTCAATCTTTAACATCATTTATTATGTTTTCATCTTAAATTCAAGGTTTTTCATGTGTAAAATGGCGGTTTTGGGTAGAACTTAGGTTTTCATAAAAATTGAGATTTTGAACTCAATTTGAGGTCTGATTTTAGAACAAATTACATATATGAACTCGTAGAGTTATGGGTGAATTTATTTTGATCCGAGCCTCCGGTTTTGTCACGACCCAAACTGGAGGGCCATGACTAGCACCCGACCATACTTGCCGAGCACCAACGTACATTTTATCTAACCTTCTTTATTATCTTTTAGAGCTGAGGAGGTCAATAAAA
>MU672401.1:4455-24053 GCA_026770625.1 Nicotiana glauca | reverse complement strand
TTTAGGAAAACTTCACTTTCTTGGAATTCTTATCGTGCGTACTTGATTTAGCTTGAAATATAACTCTTGAAATTCCTTCCACACGTCTGTATGCGCACGCGAGCGCTCAGTAATATCTTTGCCTTGATGGCTTGTGATTCCCCGATCGAGGGGCGAGATGTAATCTCCGTGAGTTCATGTTGGGCCAGTCAGGAGGACTTGAGGCCGAATCTTTGCCTATGGCTTGAGCGCCGAGGTGCTGATTTTATGAGCTGGTATTATAAATCTATATGATCAGTATTGTCCCTAATTGTGGAAATGGCGGCTTGATAATGGATGAACTATTAGGTGTTCGATTCCTATTGTGATATGTTGTGTAGCCCCAAGTTATGGGCGCATGAAGAATAGTTTCGTATCTCCTAGTTGGAAAGTTAAGTGCAATACTTGCGGTGGTATGAGTTCAGACTCAGGAAGACTAAATTGGCTGTATAACGTATATGATGGTGTAAGGCATGCTGAAATACTGAATTGAGGCGAAGCAAGTAGAATATCTCATGCGGGGTGTCCTTAAGTGGTATGATCCTTATGTGAAATTGAAAGCTATTTTATATGTGTTATGATTCGAATAGGTGCAACGCATGTCCGTGTATCAATTTTGATAATATAATACATGTAGTATTGAGATTAATGTTGTTGATATACATTGTGATGCTTATCGAGCTGTGGACGTGTTGTTAGGATGGTTTTGGTGATTCTTTGGCAGGTGGATAGGCCCAATTACAAAGGAAACTCTGCCGAAATTTTTGAAAAATTTGGGACTTAGTAAATATTTTGTCGCCTAAAGAGTGGTCTTAATTGTTGTGTGAATGAATGCAAGAATTGTAGAAGAGTTAAAATTTCTGATGATTCGTGTCTCCACAAGCTTGTGAAAGAGTGAGTTTAATCTCAGCATGATATTACGATAGCAATAGAGTATATGTGTTGTGATATATATGGCTTCGAGCTAAGTTGGGGAGGTTGCCATTGATTAGCTGATTGCGCAGTTATGTGCTATGTTGGTTCTGTCTTAAAGTATATTGGCGAATCAGTTTTGGTTGCAGAAATTGAGCCAAGAATGGCCCGAGTGAAGGAAAATTTTGACAAAGGTTATATGGTGCTTCGTAGATGTGAGAAAATACTAGGATGTTTTGAGCTGCTGTTGATAAAGAATGCTCAATGTATAGAGAATAAAGATGGTTGTTTGTATCTGTATGAAATCATGTTCTGCGATGTCAGAGTACTAATAAGGCACGAGTGGTTCCGTTCATTTAGGGCAGGTGAATTACAGCTGAATAAGATTGAATGACTCTCGAGAATGGTTTTACTGTGTTCAAGATTTTACATGTAACAATCAGGTGTTTTAAGGTGGTGTATGTGACTAAAGACAATGTTTTCGATAGAAAAGGTCAAGACTTGTGGCATTTTATGTTGATGATGGGATCCTATGTGTCGGTACTTGGATGGTAAAGGAAACGAATTTAGATTCGCAGAAAGTTCTTCAAAATAAGGTATTATGGAATGTGGTATTTCTGGGAAACATCTGAGAGAGTTTTCAGTGGCCTATGAGTCTTAGACAGTGTGGCCTCATGTTCGAATCCCCTGTGGTGAGCCTGAATTGAGGCATTGTAATGCTACAACAAGAGAGAATATCAAATTAATGATGAAACTGGAAGGAAATTGGATAAATAGAATAGCTTGATAATAAACCGAATCGGTATGATAAGGATATGATTAAGTCTTTGTATGTGTTCAAGGTAATGAGTCTTACAGGTATTGTGCAGCAAAACTCTTGAGTGCTGGCAGTTTGCTTAGCTCGGTTTGGGTAGAAGGACTCGGTCCTGGCAGTTTAGCTTGTGCAATGGAATTGGGAGAGAGAGTTCTTGATGTGTTTTACCGTGGTTTGAAGATGAGAATATTTCCCATGGGTATGCGAGGCAGGGAGTGTGTAATGATTTTTCTTCTATATGGGATATGAAAGTTCTTGACTAGTTGAGTGCGTCGATGTATGCGGCGCGGAAGAGAGATAGAAGTCCTCATGTTATCCTAGTGTGGTATGGTCTATGTGTTACGATATGGAGAATTGAGATTTGCGTGTTCAAGGTTTTGGTTCAGTTCATAATGGGAAGTCATTAAATTCTTGAGTAGCACGGGCAGCTGCAGGTGATTTAAGAACCGACCTTCTGATGATTAAGAAAAATGGTACAGCTATTCTAGTGATTAACGGGGGTATATATTCAAAAGAAAGGGGCAAGGTAATGTAAACTAATAATACTTTGGTGGTATTGCGGTATTCTCTTGTTGGATCGACTGTTGATGATTGAGTTGTTGATGGCGCAAGGAAGTTTTGAATATCTTTCGTGGTATGAATTGATACTTGATGTGTGTTATGTATTCGTACGGCGGAGTGTGGGATCAGGCATAGCGATTCATGTGTTATATGTGTTGGAGACTAGAAGTTCTCGTGATCCGACTGTGTAGTGGTTATAGATCGTGTGTATCGACATCGTCTAGCAGTTATTGGAAATTGGAGGCCCGAGTGGATCTTTCTTTGCTTGGTATGTTAAATTTGGGTTATGATATTAGATTGCAGACTGGTTGTCCAAATGTCAGGTTGTCTAGACTAATGTGTTATGGACTATGCCGGAAAATGCCATAGGTTGTGTGGCAAGATGCATCAGATTATGTTCTAGCACGGTAGTTTGTATTCCAGAGACTAGCGGACGGCTGGAAAGTATTGCTTTATTAATTGGGCCTTCGTGGCGGATGTCAGTGCAGAGGTTTCTACCATTGATTCAGTTCCGGTATTGAGGGACTTTTTTGGATGCGTTTCTTGTGGCCGCACATGAGACTATGTGTGTTTATTGTAATGAGCAAATTTGGCTCAATGTGCATCCCCTTTTGTGAGATATATGTGTGGGTCGGGTGGCACGCCGCCACGGGCATGTTATTTGGGTCGGGTTGCACGCCGCAATAGTGTGATGTTGATAATAGTTTTCTATATGTTACTTTGTATGCCTTACTTCTTGGTTTATGAGGAAAGTCTGTACTGGGTGTTGCTCGGCGAATAGCGCATCGGTTATGTCCTTTCAGGATTAAATAGTATATATTACTTGCTTCACCGTGGGTGTGATGGATTGCTTGGTTTCAGACCTCAATCTGTGTGTGGCTGTCCATTTTGAGCATGGTGACTTGAGGTGCTTCATGGGTAATAATGTTTGGATATGATCGCGCGTTGTGGCAAGGCCACGTGAAGTTATGTCCTTTCGAGGAGAATTCAGGCACTCTATTTCTATGATGTGAGACGGGATCTCAGTTTTGTGTTGTAATGGTACTGTTGAGCTTGAGGTACAACTCTTTCATTGGAGTCATTAATGAGTACGAACAGATTTGATTTTAGCTTGTTAGAAAGGTAATATCGAGGTTTGGCTCGAAAATCTATTGTAGTATCAGTCAAGAGGGAAATGGATTCATGAATGGTTGATCTGGGAGATGGGTTCAGTATATTGCGTGTTTCAGTTGCCGTTGGCACTATATGAAGGTATTGAAATGAGACTTTATCTAACAAGAGATTTTCTATCGATATTTGTTTGTCGNATCTTGTGTAAGATTTCAGAAGGTGAAATGTAGTTCTATGGTTTATGGACTAGATGGGTTGTAAAATTTCAGCTATATTGTGTTGTCGGACCTATATGAGATAAGGTGATGTGGGATCACCCCGGTTTATATGCATGGTAAAGTTATTCAGCTATTGGTGAACTTCTAGGAAAACTCTGGGTCCGCTCGAGGACGAGCGTTTATTTAAGTTGGGGAGGATGTGACGACCCGACCCGTCGTCACGTGAGTTACCACCCCGTTTCTCCCTTATTGTGTTGCTTCATGTTTCAATATCGGTATTTGAGTTGATCGGGTGTAATTGCGTTGGTTTTAGTTGGAAATGAGGCACTTAGCCTCTTAGAAGAGAGCTTGTTTTAGAAAAGTCAACCAGAAGTTGACTATCTGGTTAGAGGGCTCGGATATGAATTCCATCGGTTCGGTTAGCTTCGAGGGATGATTTGCGACTTAGGAGAGTGATCGGAATTGAATTTGGAGGTTCGGTGTAGAAATAGGCTTGAATTGGCGAAGTTGGAATTTTGGCGAATTCCGGTTGGTAGGCGAGATTTTAATCCGAGGGTCGGAATGGAATTCTGAGAGTTGCAGTTGCTTCGTTAGGTGATTTTGGATATGTCTGCAAATTTTCAGGTCATTCGGACGTCGTTTGGTCGGGTTTTTGATCGAATGTGAAATTTGGAAGTTTTAGTTTAACTTAGGCTTGAATCCGTCGTGATTTGATGATTTTTGTGTTAATGGACGTGTTTTGATGATTGGAACAAGTTTGTATAAGGTTGTTGGGTGTGTTGGTGTTTTTGGTTGGGGTCCCGGGGACTTCGGGGTGAATTCGGATGATTAAACGGAGGTTGGAAGCTTGGTGTTGCAGCAGATCTGTGAGGATTCTGTTATTTCCGCATGTACGGAAAAAGGAGCCGCTTAAGCGGTTCCGCAGATGTGGTGGGAGAGCCGCAGAAGCGGCCAAGGGAGCCCAGGAGGAATCCGCAAAAGCGAAAATATGGTCGCATTAGCGGGTCCGCAAAAGCGTAGAAATAACCGCAGAAGCGGCAGATGGGGAACCACAGAAGTGGATGCGTGATCGCATAAGCGATTTCTGGGAGGTTTAATGAGAACCGCAAAAGCGGTCAAAAGTCCGCAGTAGCGGTCCCGCATAAGCGGTAGCGGGACCGCAGAAGCGAAAAATGCTGAGGGTTTAAGTGAACAGTGTTATCGAAATTTCATAAGTTAGAAAACATTTTGGGACTTCGGGAAGAGGCAATTTTGGGCGATTTGGAGAGATTTCGAAGGAGATTCCATCAGGTATGAATTTGTAGCCTCAAATAATGTTGTTATGGTATAAAAACAAGGATTAAACACTGAAAATTCAAGAAAATTTAAGGGTAAAAATGGAGGTTAGGGCTTGAAGCCTAAGAGAGTCTAAATTGACGATTTGAGGGGCCAAATAGACTCCGATTCTTGAGTATTTGGTATGTACGGACTCGTGGTGAGACGAGGATTCCGGAAATATAAATTTTATAATTTTTCGAGAAGTGGGCCCGGGGCTCGGGTTTTGCTAGTTTCGAGATTTTTTGTTATATTTCGATTGTTTTTGATTGGGTGTTGTCCCATTAGCATATTATAATGTATTCCTTATGATTTTGGTTAGATTTGACATGCATGGAGGCCGGTTGAGGAGCAAAGGCGTCGCGGGCTAGAGTTTTCGCCGGTTCGAGGTGGGTAATACTTGTAAATGATGTCCTGAGGGTTT
Source organism: Nicotiana glauca (assembly GCA_026770625.1). NCBI lineage: Eukaryota > Viridiplantae > Streptophyta > Magnoliopsida > Solanales > Solanaceae > Nicotiana > Nicotiana glauca. The sequence continues at coordinate 18,682 of MU672401.1, read as the reverse complement.
GAAACCCCGGACTTGCACATCATAGTGCTGTATTGTGGTGACTTGCACGCCAGGTATGAGCGTGGGGTAGAGCACCGTTGGGGATTGTGACTTGGTCCGTCCCGGTTGTTGATTTTACTATGTGATTGACTGAAAACTACTTGATGCTATCATGATTTGGGCTGATTGCCATGTTTTGGGCTTCGTGCCGAATATTTAAATCCTTCGGGGATAAACATCACTGTTTTTGCATTATTGTGCACAATGTTATCTCAGTCCAAGTTCTAAAATATTATTTTGCAAACTCAGCCATCTTTCTAAGATTTGAAAACTTAAATGTTATTTTAATGACATTTTTAGCTGAGAGCTGCTATGTTACTATTGACCAAGGGGCTTATGAGCATTCATGACTATGCATGGGTCGGGATGCACGCTGCAGCGGGAGTGATATTGATATTGCGCTTGGTCTGTAGGAGCCCCTCCGGAGTTTGAACCCCCACAGTGAGCGCCGGGCACCTAAATAGATCGGGTTGTACGCCACAGCGTCATGTGCATTGCATTGCCTTCATGCATTGGTTTCTGTTTGTACTACGTGGCATGACATTTAACACTCATATATTATTGGCATACATGTGTTACTTGCCTTGTTGACCAGATACCCTGGTATAAATTGCTAAAGGGGTGTTATGCCCAAGGGGCTGATTTGTGTGCGGACTTGCACTATTTGATATCGTATTCAGGTGCTTAACTGTTAGTAAGGAAAGAAAGAGATGTTTTCAAAGAGGTTTTAATATGAGTCAGATATTTTATAAAAAAAAAAGAAGGATTTTCATGGATTTTACTGTTTTCTCAAAAGAGTTGTACTGTCCTTTATAGCATGGTGAAGTGCTCTTACGTAATTTCTTTCCTTTCAGCATTATTTACTTTTATTACCACTAAGTTGGAAATACTCACTTTACTCCCTGCACCATGTGTGCAGATTCAGGTATTTTGGGAGCTTAGCTGAGCAAGTTGTTGTTTTAGAGTTCTATTGGAGTTGTCGAGGTAGCTGCCTGACGTTCGCAGGACCCGACTCTTCTCCTATCCCTTTGTCATTTTCCGTAATTTTGAACATTTGTAGTATCGGAGTCTTATTACTCTGTATTTGTTAGAGACTCTAGACTTATGACCCCCAGGTCTTTGGGAGGTTATTCATTATGACTTTTAAATGATATTCAAATAATTGGTTTTGAGCTTCATGCTCGGGTTGAAAGTGTAAATGGTCGGGCTTGCCTAGCAGCTGTGTTCGGTGCCATCACGACCGGGATTGGGGTCGTGAGAGAAACCTCAAATTATGTGTTATGTGGTTGGTATTGAGGTCACGAACATGCTAGGTGACGGGCTTGTGGGCGTGCACCGTATGAATTGTGACTTCATTGTTTCCATAGCACCGTATAATGGTCCTATTTTGTTGATATTTATGTTTTCACCATGTGATAAAGTAAATGAGATGTTAATCATGCTAGATATCATGTTTAGGCTTTGTTCCAATATTATCGGGACCCATAGTGGTCGTTTCTTGCTGTCACCTCACTGATTTCATTGATATTTCGTACTCAGTCATATTCATGCATTCATATCATATCTCAGTCTCAGTTGTTATTTATTGATACATCATATCATTGTTGTTGGGCTAGTTTCATGACATCGATAGCCTGAGAGACTAGAGAGATTTATGACTGAGTGAGGCTGAGGGCCTGATTCTGAGGATACTTATGGGATCGGTCTGCATGCCGCAACATGTTTTATTGATTTATGCCATGATTCGCTTGATATAGAGCTTCGGTTGTAGAAGCCCCTATGGAGTATATACACACTTGCGGTGAGAGCAGGTACCTACTGAGTACAAGTGTCGATGCCAAGTGATTGGGAAAACTGAGTGATTGTGAGGACTGAGTAACTGTAAGAACTTAGGGAAAATAAAAATTACCCCGAATATGTCCCAAAAATTCAATTATACACTCTAATTTTGCGGCATCCTTTTTTCTCTTATTTTTGTTCAAAATATAATTAATATCACCCCAAATGCTAAAAGATATAATTATATTAAATAAATAGGCACGTAAGACTGAATATAAAGAAGAAGAAAAACTCAATCTGATAATAAGATGGTGCCACTGAAGTTTGTTAGATAATGGAGTGTGAGGACTGTGACAAAACTTTTACAGACCTTTCAAGTCACTTGGAAATTTGATATTAAGATGGTGCCATTGACTGTGAGGACTGAGTAACATGGAATTATATTATTTTTCGCAAAGTTACACCGTATATTGCCTTTCAAGAACCCTTAATACACTATACTTCAATTATAAAATTACATTTAGTACACATAAAATAATTACCCCACATACCTATTTAGTTAATGGACAATAACTACCTAATTAATATGTCCCCTTAATTAAGAAAAGTTATATATACAAAGAAAATTCATTGAAAAATTTACTCCATCCGTTTCAAACTTGGACCAAAACTAAAGAATAAAAACAATTATCCATTAAATTATTTTTCTTACAATGGAAACTTTGTTATTATAGAATTTTATCTTCTTCTATAAAATATACAGTAAACTAATTATTGTATACTATTAAAGAATGTTAATATTCCAAGTAAAATAATATATACAAATAAATATAAACAAAAGTATGTCTGGTTTGAATATTATATTCCAATGTAGAATATTGTGGTATATTTAGTTTGAATACTATATTTCAAATTAGAATATTATGGAATATTTGATTTGAATATTGTATTCCAAATTAGAATATTGTGACATGTTTGGTTTTGAATATTGTATTCTTTATTATAATATTATGGTGTGTTGGTTTAAATACTATATTCTCCATTAATCAATTGTAATTTGGTATATTTGGTTTGGATAATGTATCGCGCATTAGAATGTTTTGGTATGTTTGGTTTGAATATTGTATTCTATTAGAAAATTGTGGTATGTTTGGTTTGAATATTGTATTTCAAATTAGAATATTGCTGTATTTGATTTGAATATTGTAATTTTAATTAGAATATTATGGTATATTAATTTGAATAGTATATTTTAATATTTCTTGTAGCTTAGATAGTGTATCACAAATTAATTTTTTTTTATATAGATGTAAGAGAAAAACAAAAAAGATGAATGTAACGACCCAACCGGTCATTTTGAGCTTTTGCACTTTGATCTCCAATTCTTGGGCATGACGTGCCATGTGTGATATATTATGACTGATGTAAATCATTGGTTTTGGTTTTCAGGAAAATCAAAATGAATTTGAAAGAAGAATCTCCGTTAAAAGCTTTGAATTTGAGAGGTTTGACCAAGAGTTGACTTATTTGTATATGAGCTCGGATCAGAGTTTTTATGATTTGGTTAGCTTCTTTGGGTGATTTATGACTTAGGAGCGTGACCGGAATTAGTTTTGAAGGTCCGGTGTAGAAATTAGCTTGTTTTGGCGAAGTTAGTATTTTGGCGAATTCCAGTTGATAGGTGAGATTTTGATACGATGGTCGGAATGGAATTCCAAAGTTGCTGTAGCTTCGTTATGCGATTTGGAGTGTGTGTGCAAAATTTTAGGTCATTCGGAGGTGATTTGGTTGGGTTTTTTATCAAATGCGTGTTTCGAAAGTTTTAGAAGAACTTAGGCTTAAATCCGATGTAATTTGAGAGTTTTGGTGTTGTTTGAGGTATTTTGATGATTGAAATTAGTTTGAATGATGTTTTAAGATGTGTTGGTGCTTTTGGTTGAGGTCCCGGGGGCCTCGGGGTAATTTCGGATAGCTGGCGAAAGGTTTTTGGGACTTAGGATATTGCAGAAAATTGCAGGTCAGTGTTGCAGGTTCTTGTTCTATGCGATCGCAGGAGGAGCTTTGAGATAGCATAGGAGGATCCATGGGGTCTGGTCAGTTGGTCAATACGATCGCAGGGTTATGTCTGCGATCGCGTAGGGTCAGGAGTTCACGCATTGCGATCGCAGGTGTGTCAGTGCGGTCGCATAGAGGGAATTTTGGGAGTTTGGTCTTTGTTCATCGCGATCGCGTGGGAACGTTTACGAACGCGTAGGGTAAAGAGCTTGGTCATTGCAATCGCCGGGAAGTATATGCGATTGCATAGTGTTAAAACTTGGGCTGGAAATTTGTGCTTCACGATCGCGAGCCTGGGGCGCGATCACATAGAAGGAATTAATGTAGCTGGGCAGAATGTTTTTAAAGTTATCTTGTTAGCGATTTTGGGTTTATTTTCACCCATGGCTGCTCATTTTTGCTGATTTTTAGAGAAAATGAAAGAAGTAGTCAAGAGGAATCGACTTGAGGTAAGAATCTTGGTCTCAATACTCGTTTTTATTGTGAAATCCACCTAGAAATTCATGGAAACTAAGCCTAAAATTAAAGAACTAGGGCTTAAAAAATTGGACTTTGATTTGGGATTTGAAAGACCATTTGGGGCCGGATTTGAGAACTTTTGATATGTATGAACTCGTGATAAGATAAGGAATCTAATGATGTGAAAATTTCTGAGTTTCGAAAGGTGGGCTCGAGGCACGGGTTTTGGTAATTTTGAGAATTGTGCATGTTATTGATTATTTTAGGGCTTTGTTCCCTTAGCATATTGTGATGTATTCCTTCTGATTTTGGATAGATTCGACGCGCGTGGAAGTCGATTCGATGGGCAAAGGCATCGCGAGTTAGGGACTTCGCCGGTTCGAGGTAAGTAATGATTGTAAATACTATCCTGAGGGTTTGAAACCCCGGATTACATATCGTTGTGTTACTTTGAGGTGAATTACACGCTAGATGACGAACGTGGGGTAGAGCGCCGCGGGGGAGATTTGTGACCTAGTCCATCCCGAATGACTAATTTAATGAGTAATTAATAGTTAACTGTTTGATGTTATTATACCTTGGGATGTATGCCATGTTTGGGGCTTTGTGCCGACTTACTGAGACTCTTAGGGGCATTTGAATGATTTTCCTCACTCTATTTGTTTGAAAGTATATCCTCAGTCATGTTTTACCTGTTTATTTCTCAACCTGGCTTTATCATTATATTCCTAAAAATTGTGGAAAACTATTTTGGGCTGAGTTCCCTGTTTTACTAAGATAGACTGAGAGTCTGATGGTGATATTAATGACTGAGAGAGGCCGAGGGCCTATGTGAGGATTATATATCTATTGATCAGGTTGCACGTTGCAGCAAATTATACATACATATGGATACGGATCGGGCTGCACACCGCAGCAATATTGCGCTTGGGCCATAAAAGACCCTCCAGGAGTCTGCACACTCCCAGTGAGCGTCGTCGATGAAGTATATGGATCGGGTTGCACGCCGCAGCGATATATGGATCGGGCTGCACGCCGCAGCGGTTACTATATGATACCTATTGAACGTAAATGCTATGTACGAGTACTGATCGGTAAGAGTTGAGTCACGAGTGGTAGAGAGGCTAGCCCGATAGGCAATAGATATATATACGTGCATATGAGTGATGTTTTCCTGAGAGGCCTATTTATGAACTTATTGATTTCACTCCGCTTTAAAGTGAGTTTCTATCGAATAGGTTGATTTATTCACTATTTTCACTCATCTTTATATTGAGCCTCTGTCAGCAAGTTGAACAAATGTTTTAAAATAACATTTATTTAAAATGGGGTTTATGAGATGTTCAGAAATTAATCATTGATTTGGCATTTGGTTACTTCAACCGAGATTTTTAATTTATGAAGCGTTTATGATCACTATTTTTCCCGAGGGGTTGTTTTACGAACTATGCTTTGCTCGAGGGGGCCGATTATGGCTTTAATCTCTATTATTATTTAAATGGTATTGAACCCCTACTTAGACTGCTAGAAAGTATTTCAAAATGATTTTACTAAAAGCTGGATTTTAAAAGGGAAGGTTGGCTCGTATTTGATTTGAAGGCATGTTGTGTTTATTGAGCCTAACTTGAATGTGGATTTATTGTTTCATAACTGCTTAGTCTTTATTTACTCTTATTACTTACTAGGTTGGAGTACTCACATTACTCCCTGCACCTCGTATGTAGTTTCAGGTATATCGGAACCCGGTAGCGGGTGTTGATTTGCTCAGACATGGAGTCATCAAAGTTAGCAGGCGACTGCATAACGTTCGCAGAACTGCTCCCTTCCTCACATTACAATTTCTGTATTTGGTACATTATTTTAGACTTCTTATTGCATTCAGACCTTGATAGATGCTCATGACTAGTGACACCCCGATGTCAGGCTTGTGCTTTTATTCCGTATTGTTATTTCAAAAGTTGTTTAATAAAGGCTTAAAAATGATTCTTAATGCTTAAGGGTTAAGCTGAGTGTTGTGTCGGCTGGGCTTGTCTTCATGAGAGGTGCCATCACGACCGGGCCGGTTTGGAGTCGTGACAAGTTGGTATCAGAGCCTAAGTTACATATGTCTCACTAGTCATGAGCAGGTTTAGTAGAGTCTCGCGAATCGGTACGGAGATGTCTGTATTTATCCTCGGGAGGCTGCAGAACCTTTAGAAAAACTTCACATTCTTGAATTCTTATCGTGCGTCCTTGATTCAGCTTGAAAAGTAACTCTTACAATTCCTTCCACGTGTTTGCATGCGCGAACGAGCGCTCAGAATCAAATGTGCCTTGATGGCTTGTAATTCCCCGATCGAGGGGCGAGACGTAATCTCTGTGAGTTTGATGTTGGGCCAGTCTGGAGGACTTGAGGCCGGATCTTTGCCTATGGCTTGAGCACCGAGGTGCTAATTGTCTGAACAAGTGTTTTGAACTTATATGTTCGGTATTGTCCCTATTAGTGGGAATGACGGCTGGATAGCTACGTGAAGAGTATGTTAGTACTGCAAGATGTATCTATGTGACTTGGAAGTGACGAGGAAGGTCTCCTGGATGATAGATGAACTATTAAGTGTTGGATTTCCATTGTGATAGGCTGTGTAGCCCCGAGTTATGGGCGCGTGAAGAATCTTTTCATGTCTTCTAGTTGGGAGTGAAGTAAATTTCATGTTGCGGTATGAACTCAGATTCAGGAAGACTAAGTGACTGCGTAATGTGTATGACGGTGGGAGGTATACAGAAATGTTATATTGAGGCTAAGCAGGTGGGTTATCTCCTGTGGAGTGTTCCGAAGTGGTGTGATCCTTATGTGTATGTTAGAAGATCTTATGTGTAATTGAAAAGTACGCACTGAAATTTGAAATTTTGCATCGCTTAAGAGAGTGGCCTTAACTGTTGCGGGGATGAATGCGAGATTTGCAGAAGATTTACAGTACTAGATGATCTATGTTTTCACAAGCTTACAAATAAGTTGAGTTTAATCTCAATATGGTATGGTGGCATCAATAGAGTAAAAGTGTTATGAGTTATTGAGTGTATCTTGATCCATGGCTTCAAGCCAAGTGAGGGAGTCTGTTGTGAGCAGTTGATTGCACGATTAGGTGCTATGTTGGTTCCAGTTTGAGGCGTGCGAGTGAATTACCTATGACTTGCGGAAAATTAAGACCGAGAATGGCTCGAGTAAAGGAAGATTTCGACAAAGGTTATATTATTCTTCATAGAGTAAGAAAAAACATGGTATGTCTTAAGCGGTTCTTGGTAAAGAATGCTCGGTGCATAGAGCAGGAAGTTGCTTGGTGGTATTGGGATGAGGTTATGTTCTGCGGTGTCGGAGTGCCAGCGAGGCATGAGTTGTTCGGTTTCTTTGATTAGACTAATTGTGGTTTGAGGAGAGTGGATGACCTGCGAGAATGGTTCTAATATGTTCAAGATTCTGCATATATCAATTGGGCGATTTGGAGTTGCAGGTGTGGTTAGAAACTGGGTTTCGTTGGAGGATATCGAGACTTGTAGTATTTTTTTTTATAAATTATGGGCTTGTATGTAGCACTATCAGGAAGGTGCAGGTAATGGTTCGGAATTCGTAGACTTTTCTATGATGTTTTGACTTGCGATGTAGCAATTGGAAGGTACGAAATGGTTCGTGGGATTTGAGACAGCATGGTATTGTAATTCAAAGTCACTCGGGATGAGTGTGGATGGATGGTGTTATGTGTTGAATGCAGTTACTATTATTCCTTGATGGATTGGTTAGCCATATATCTGTTGATATATTGGTGGTAGAGATTAGTTCCTCCAGCATGATCAAGTTATTCATGTGATTTATGGCGGTACATGTGAGGCCTGTCGTCCGTCGTAATTGATGTTACTCAGGAGTATTCCATTGTTGTGGCCCTGTTACGTGTAGGAGGATCCCGGAAGTGTTATGGTGGGTTAGACCACTACTTAGAGATTCACATATTCTATGGTTATGGGAATTCACCTATGTGTTTCTATGGTTCTCCTGGAGTGAGTTAAGTGGAAAGTTTTATATGATGAAGTGTTAAACTAATAGTGGTTCCGAAGCTGTGATGCAAAGTGTGTTCTATCGTATGTTGGCATGTTGGGTGCAGTGAGTGGTATGGAATTTGATGTAAAGATAAAGGTGACAGCTCGGTGTGGACAAGGATGTCATGAGCTCAGATGAGTAGAGAAGGAGTTTCGACGTTTAAGTTAAGTTGATATTGTCTTCAGCGTCACCTGAGAACGGTGTTTTGTGAAAAAGGCTTTGCTTCCTGGTTAATAATTCTTGATCACTTTTTAGCGTTAGTGCGGCCGGTGGTTTGGAGGTACAACCTAGTTATTTGTTATGGTAGGTTGTGGGAGGGTGTCCCACAGGAAGATTTTGTAAGTGTGGCAGGTAGTCACTTGATTGATTAAAGACTTGAACCAGGTATGAAGGTTGTGATAATATCATTGAATTGAGAATATATGCCCGGGGGGAGGGGGGCACTCAGTCTATTAAGTTATGGATTGCGGATGATATCTCCGACTATGATGGGTGTTCTTATGTGTTATAAGTAGAAGAGGAGTTATTAGGGACCTTTGAAAGGTAATTAGCCTAGTTCAGTGCGATCAAAACCGGCTTGAGGTTGGCGGATGTATTCAAATGTAAATATGGGCTCTATATCGAGCTAAACGTGTTCATTTCAGTGATGCGCTCCTTATGGAGGAGTAGTTAGAGTGTTATTTTGTTGTCGGATATTTTATGCAGTGATACATTGTGCTGTGTGAGTTGTGAGACGATTTAAGATATTGCTTATCTGTTGAGGATCCACATAGAAATGAAGTTATATGAGCAAAATGGCTCTTGAGATTCAGATTGTATATCACACCTCAGTTGTGCTTGAGTTTTGTAGCTTATAATGCTATATGTCCCCTCAGGGACGGTGTTATGCACTCAGCGTGCTTGTGACTAAAATTCGGTATTTTATTGTAATGAGAAATTTAGCTCGATGTACATCTCTTTAGGTGAGTATTATGTGTGGATCGGGTGGCACGCTGCTATGGGTATGTTATTTGGATCGGGTTTCGAGCCGCAACAGTGTAATATCGAGTATAGTTTTCTATATGCTATTTTTGTATGTCCTACTTCCTATTTTCTAAGGAAAGCCCGTATTAGTGCATGAGTTAGGTAGTTCCTTCTAGAGTTCGTTTTTCCTTTTGTACCGCGTTTGAATTGACAGCCTATTGGCACATTGTGGCATCATACGAGACTTTTGATTATGCAAGGGAAGTGGCTTCATAAATGGTTGATTTGAGAAATGGTGATGGCTTATTGTGTGGTTTAGTTATCAGTTGCAGTATATGTAAAAGTGTTGGAATGACACTTTAGTTGATAAGAGGTTTTCTACCGGTATTCAGGCATTGTGTGCAGCTGCCGCGAATGGAAGTTATCGCTACATGTGTTGAGATATGTTGAATATCAGGTAATTGCACCGAGGTTGCAGGTATGGGTTATTACATCTGGTCGGGCTTATTCTGAATCTAGATGTGAGGTTCTAAACTTGTGTATGATTTCGGAAATGGAGATGTGGTTCTAAGGTTTATGGGCTAGATTGGGTCATTAAATTTTAGTTACAAGGTGTTATCGGACATATATGAGATAGGGTGATGTGGGATCACCCCCGGGTATATGCTTGGTAAGGTCATTCAGCAATTGGTTGGCTTCTAAAACAACTCTGGGAACGTTCGAGGACGAACGTGTGTCTAAGTGGGGGAGGATGTAACGACTCAACCGACCATTTTGAGCTTTTGCACTTTGATCGCCAGTTCTCGGGCATGACATGCCCCGTGTGATGTATTATGACTGATGTAAATCGTTGGTTTTCGTTTTCAGGAAAATCGAAATGAATTTGAAAGAAGAATCTCCGTTGAAAGCTTTTAATTTGAGAGGTTTGACCAAGAGTTGACTTATTTGTATATGAACTCGGATCGGAGTTTTTATGATTTGGTTAGCTTCGTTCGGTGATTTATGACTTAGGAGCGTAACCGGAATTGGTTTTGGAGGTCCGGTGTAGAAATTAGCTTGTTTTGGTGAAGTTAGTATTTTGGCAAATTTCGGTTGATAGGTGAGATTTTGATCCGAGGGTCGGAATGGAATTCCGAGAGTTTCTGTAGTTTTTTATGCGATTTGGAGTATGTGTGAAAAATTTCAGGTCATTCGGAGGTGATTTGGTTGGGTTTTTGATCAAATGTGTGTTTTAGAAGTTTTAGAAGAACTTAGGCTTGAATCTGATGTAATTTGGGGGGTTTGGTGTTGTTTGAGGTGTTTTGATGATTGGAACAAGTTTGAATGATATTTTAGGATGCGTTGGTGCTTTTGGTTGAGGTTCCGGGGGCCTCGGGGTGATTTCAGATAGCTAACAGAGGATTTTCTGACTTAAGATATTGCAGGAAATTGCAGGCCACTGTTGGAGGTTCTTGTTCTATGCGATCGCAGGAGGAGCTTTGCGATAGCATAGGAGGATCCATGGGGCTGGTCAGTTGGTCAATGTGATCGTCGGGTTATGTCCGCGATCGCGTAGGGTTAGGAGTTCACGCATTGCGATTGCAGGTGTGTTCGTGCGATCGTATAGAAGGAATGCTGGGAGTTTGGTCTTTGTTCATAGCGATTGTGTGGGAACGTTTGCGATCGCGTAGGGTAAATAGCTTGGTCATTGCGATCGCAGGGAAGTATATGCGATTGCATAGTGTTAAAACTTGGGCTGGAAGTTTGTGCTTCGCGATCGCGAGCCTGGGGCCGCGATCGCATAGAAGGAATTACTGTAGCTGGGTGTAACAACCCGGCCGGTCGTTTTTGGAATTCACACCCTGATCCCCCATTAACTGCTTCCCCTATGTTCATTTCTGCTATTTTGGTTTGCCGGGACGTTCGGTGTTAGAATTTGGAGTGTTTTGGGGCACTTAGTTCCTAAATGAGAGCTTAAGAGTTGAAAAATAACCCGTATTCGGAACAGTGTGAAGACGACCTCGAAATGGAAATCCAATGGTTCCGTTAGCTTCGTTAGGTTATTTCGGGGTTGGGAGTGTGTTCAAAATGTATTTTGGAGGTTCGTAGCTCATTTAGGCTAGAAATGCCGAAGTTTGAATTTTTGAAGTTTCCGATCCGATAGTGAGTTTTTGATCCGAGGGTCGGATTTGAATTCCGGAAGTTGCTGTAGCTCCGCCATGTCATTTGGGACGTGCGTGCAAAATTTCAGATCATTCGGGCGAGGTTCGGTTAGGGTTTTGATCGAAAGTGTGTTTTGTTGGAATTTGAAGTTCTTAGGCTTGAATCTTTGATTTAACTGGATTTCCGGTGTTGTTTTAGGTGTTTTAAAGATTGGTACAAGTTTGAATGAGGTATTAGGTGGTATTGGTGCTTTTGGTTGAGGCCCCGGGGGCCTCGGAATGATTTCGGGTGGTTAACTGGGAAAAATCTCTAAGTTTGCAGCAGCTGGTGTCTTTATTCTTCTGGTATTTTCGCTTCTGCATTTTTGGGACCGCAGAAGCGGCCCCCTTATCGCAGAAGCGAGATTTGGTTCCCCCCTCAGGAATTGCAAAAGCGGCTAGTCAGCCGCAGAAGCGAAGCGTGGGCTCAAGGTCAGGTCCACAGAAGCGGACGAAATCTCGCAGAAGCGGTATCGCTCCAACGATCCATAGACCACATAAACAGAAAATGGAATGGTAAGTGGAAGACGCAGAGCGCCACTTTTACCGCATAAGCGGGACCGCAGAAGCGGTCACTTGTCCGCAAAAGCGGAAATGTCTGGACAGAAATAGAAAATTCGAGGGTTTAATTTCATAAGTTTGAAAAATCAATTGAGAGCACGGGAGAAGGCGATTTTTGTGGGTTTTGAAGAGAAAATCATTAGGTAACATTTCTTTGATCCATTTTCATTATATTTCATCATTTTATAGTTAAATACATCATTTGAATTCGAATTTAGGATTAAAAACTTGGTAATATGGGGTAAAAGTTCATAGACCAAACTTTGGGGTTTTGAGGGGGCATTTGACCTCTGTTTTGGGATATTTTTATATGGTTAGACTCGTGAGAGTACGAGGGTTCTGAAAATGTAAAAAAATTATTCGATTTCGAGACGTTGGCTGGACGGGCATTTTGGTCATTTTACCTATTTTCGTGCCCTAGCTCTAAATTTAATAGTGGAATCAGTTGTTTGCAATATTATTTATGATGTGTAATTGAATTGGGCCACTTGGAGTCGGATACTCGTGGCAAAGGCGCTGTTTCTAGTGATATTGAGCCGATTCGAGGCAAGTGGCTTGTCTAACTTTGTGTGGTGGACCTTTCCCCTTAGGAATTGTTCTTGATATTTGAGTGCCTTGTACGCGAGGTGGAGAGCGCGTACTTGAGCCGATTGATGAAAATTCGGTTTTACTTAAGTTGTTAATATTTAACTTTCCTTCTTATTTGCCTTATCTTACTTGAAGCTTATTACTTGCGCTAGACTAGGAAAGCATGTCTAACTGACTTAATTGCCTAATTGCTTGAGTTGTCTAATTGTACCACTTAAAGCATGCTAGGCTAGTTCTATCAGCTACTCCGTTTCTCGTACTTATCCCTTGATTTGTTTCTTGCTGTGATTGCGCATTTACATTGGGACTACGGATGTGGGATTCCGGTAGCTCCCCCCTTGTTTGTTTCCTTTAGGACTACGGGTTCGATTCCCGGGAGATCCCCCTGCACTTTTATTTTGGGACTACGGGAAGGTATCTCGGGAGGTCCCCCTGCACTTTTATTTTGGCACTACGAGACGGTATCCCGGGAGATCCCCCTGCAGTTTTATTTTGGGACTACAGGACGGTATCCCGGGAGATCTCCTGCACATTGATGATTGTACTACGGGACGGTATCCTGGGAGATCCTCGATATTGATATGAGAGCTGGACTACGGGACGGTATCCCGGGAGGTCCATTGAACAGGTGAGGAAAGGGCTACAGGACGGTATCCTGGGAGACCCTCGTTGGTATTTTGAAATTTAGCTGTGTTTACTTGCGTTTCTGTTTTATCCTAGAAGTTATCCTTGCTCGTTGTTTTGCCTTATTACACTGCCGCATTTATTAATTTGGGTCAAACTTCCATCGTGTTAATTATTGTTACTGTATTACTTTTACCTCAGTAGGGCCCTGACCTTTCCTCGTCACTACCCAACCGAGGTTAGGCTTGGCACTTACTGAGTACCGCTGTGGTGTACTCATGCCCTTTCTGCGCATGTTTTTCATGTGCAGATCATACAGGTACCTCTACTCAAGCGCACTATCCTTGAGGCGGGGAGACATACGGAGACTTTGCGGTATATCTGCAGCGTCCGCAGACCGAAGAGTCTTCTTCCTTTTTCTAGTTGTAGAGCTGTCATCCTATCATACTTTTGATGTAGTTATTCTGGATATTAGAGTACTTATTGAAATTCTATTAGCCTGTGCTTCCCGTGAGTTTTCGGGTTTTGGGAATTTGGTTGTAGACTTCGGCATATTCTTAGAGTTGTACAGGACACACGGACTTATACTCAGTTGTTATTTTTCATATGTTCAGTTTTAATTGGTTTTTTCACAAATATTATTTCTTTTATGCAATACTTGGCTTACCTTGTCGTGGGTACCAGGTGCCATCACTAAATGTTCACGATCGGTGAACTAGGGTCCTGACAAGTTGGTATCAGAGCTCTAGGTTCATTGGAGTCACGGGACGCAGGCCGGTTTATTAGAGTCTCGCTGATCGGTACGGAGACGTCTGTATTTATCTACGAGAGGCTATGTAACTGTTTAGGAAAGATCTTCAGCTCTTTTGAATTCCTTGTCGTGCGATATTTTGACATAAATTCTAAACTT
>MU672393.1:0-13828 GCA_026770625.1 Nicotiana glauca | reverse complement strand
CGGCCAAATCAATCCACAACGACCGCTTTCCCTTTCGAATTCGGTTCCAACTCAATCAAATCTATACAATAAGGAATTCATAATATCAATATAAGCTAAACAAATCAAACCCTATGCCTACATATAGATTTCCAAGCTTTCTTCCCAAAAATTCCAAAATCTCCCGGGCCCGCTTGGCCAAAATACGAGGTTCGGACCAAAATTAAATCCCCCATTCACCCGTGAGCCCGACTATATAATTTGTTTTCACATTCTACCCCAAAATGAGGTCTAAATCAAGAAATTATAGAAAACCCTAACTCTACCCATTTCCCCCAATTTTTACCCTAAATTACATGTTTTAGGCCTAGGATTTCAATAGATGATGATGGAAAATGAAGAAAATGAGTTAAACAATATTTACCCGAGGAGCTTTGGTGAAGAGATGCTCTAAAAATCGACTAGAAGCTTTGGAGAAGAAAGGGTTCGTGTATTTGATGAAAATTTCCCGTTGTGAGCACGTGATTTTTGCCTCACATGAATTACTCCGACAAAATCAAAACAAAAATTATCTATTTTATTGTGTGCATTTTTGTGAATTTTTTGCGATATTTTTGGTAATTGCTTGCGTTTGTATGTGTGTGATTATGTGTGTTTAAATTAATAAAAATACAAAAATATGTCGTATGTGCATTTGGAATTTAATTCTACAATTGTGAGTAATTAAGTGTGCTTTACAAAAAACAAAAAATCAAAAATAATATACTTTGTATTTTTTAATATTTAATGTCGAATTGTGTGATTTTGTTTTAATTGGTATTTAATATTATGTGATAATTATTATTAAGGGATAATTAGTATTTTTAAGTTAATTTTGGTTTCACAATTTAATTTAGAATTTTTGGTAATTAGGAATTAAGAAAGAAAATAAAAGAAAAGGAAGAATTGAAATAAAGAGTTAAAAATTCGGAACTGGGTCAATTTTGGATTAAAAAAACCAGGCCCAAATATCACCCCCCCCAATCCAAACCTCATCTCCTTCGTCTCCGAAGCCTCAGAGACAGGCTCCACTCTACTCCGCCGTTGACCGCCCACCGGAAATCGCCCACGGCGGCGGTCGGTCACCAAATGACCCCATCTTCACACCCTGAACTCCTCTCGACCTCCCTGTTCCAAGGCTCCAATCCATATTCCTCGAATCCTCTTCATTTATCTCGAATCTTGGATCGAAAATTGACCCCGAACCCTAATCCACCCAATCACCACCAAATTAACACCATATCACCGCCTGACTACCCTCACCCCAAATCCATACTTAGTTTTCCTCGACTCTGGTTCAAACTTGTCGAATTTGATTTTGAGTGAATGAACACCAAGAAAACTCGAACCCAGGAATGGATGCATGTTGGAAAATTGAGGTCGTAATCGACCTTAGTCGTGTGTTCCCAGTCGAGAACAGTCGATTAAGGTTCATTTCAACTTCAAACGCGAGAATCAGAGTTTTCAAGTTCAAGGCGGGTTCGGGCTGATTTTGAGGTTATTTCACATTTCTTTTCTTTCTCATTATTTAATTTCTCTACTGTTTTCTGTTTATTTCATCTTTTAGTATTAATTTTGTTTTCTTTTTCTTCGTCTCTTCTGCTGCGTTTTAGTTTCGATACAGAAATCCATGAGTTTAGTTTAGTTTGTTTAGTTCTTGTATTTAATCGTAAAAGGCTAGGAATTGTCATTATGTCGTTATGATTTCAGTTTCTAATTTAGATATGCTAAATTGATAATTACTACATTGCTTTGGGGTTTTCTGGTATAGATTGGGTCGTAGTTTAGAGTTTGAATACGTTTGTCCGTTAGTTTAGTCTTCCTCTGAATTTTTTTTTCTTTTTCTTGGTCCATTTTTCTGATTGATTGACATGTTATAAATTGTCGAGTCGTTTCGTCGAATAGTTTGTATCCTTAAGTATATAATTTTAGAGTTTAGTTTGTGTTCCCTCGCTGTAAGTCAGCATTTTAAATGATTCATTTTTCTTTTAGTTGATAGCAAAGTTTCCCTTAAGCATTGAGAGTCAGTTTGTTTTGAAGTTCAGCTTGTAGTCAATTGGTTTCTAGGTAATTTTTTTATGTATTTTTTGTTTGTGCATTCATCTCTTCTGTAGTTCTGTTTTGGTCTTCCATTCCTGTTCTTTTTGCTCTTCATATTATGTTTTCATTTGTGTTAGTGATTTAAAGATAACGAGGAATAACTTATTTGCTTGATTAGTTGGTTAGCTTCTGTGTTAGCATTATCTTTTGTCATCAAAATCGTTAGGCTTCCAGTAGGTTATCATTTTTTTAGATTGAAATCATCATGTTACCAAACCCTTCTCATGTGCATTCTATTTGACATTCTGATTCACTTTTGGAAAACTGATGCCATTTGTTTCTAATTACCCGAGTGATTTAGCTTGTAAATGTTAGGACTTTCAGAGACTTCAATTGAATAATTAGAAGCTTAGGAGGGTAATTTAGGTAGGTTAACCTAAGAGGATTGGTTATAGCTGGTGTTTTTAGTTTGAATTCAATTTTGATGTGCTTGTGTTGATTAAGAGTTAGTAATGAGATTAATTAGTTAAATTGATTAGGTTTGAATTGGTTATAGCTGACGAGGCACAGTAGGGGGTCCTAGGGTAAATCACAGGGTTTGTCAAGGCTATTTTGGGGAGACTGAAAGTTTGAAGATGGTTCAAACTTGAGTGGTCTGTCCAGTAGGGTCCTGATGTGCCTTTAAATTAAACTAATTCTTTAGTTTATTAATAAGGGGGTTGGCCTAGTGCCTTTACTAATTGGAAATCAGAAACAGTAGGTTAATAATAAAAAGCTAAAAGGATGCACATAGTAGAGGAATATTACAAGCTGGAACGTAAAAAGCATGGGGTAATAATAAAAGGTTTGTTATTTTACAACTGTAAAAAAAAGGAGGCTGGAAAGGGTTCAAGAGTCGGATATAAATATAGAAGGAGTCATTTTGAGAAAAGGGGGATTTTTTGAACAGAACATTGGGAGAGCTTAAGAGGAGAAGAGTTGATAGTCCAAAACATTGAGAGAAAAAATAGAGAGTATTCTGAGAGCTAAGGCATTCTATCTTGAAGATCTAGAGAACACCTTAGGAACATTTGAATATAAAAGAAAAGAACATCTTAGCACTTGAATATCTTAAGGCCTGAGGAAACACCCATGTTTTATCAAGATTCAGAGTCTTGATTTCAACTAGTATTGGTTGTTGGCATCTGAAGTCTCTTGAGTATCCTGGAATCAGTTTTCTAGTTTGTTTGAACCGGTTCAAATTATTTTCAGTCCACTTATTGGTTGATTTGGTTTCAAGCACTTCCTGGTTTGGTTTTGAGCTTGAATTTGGTCTGTTCAAGTCAAGTATAGGCTGTCTATTGGCCGTTTTCATTGCTGGGATTCTAGACTTGGCTGTGGTTTTTCTTGGCTTGTTGAAACTGCTACTGTATTGCTGCACGTTGCCTACTTGCTGCTGACTTCTCCTTTTCTATTTGATTCGATTTGCAAGTACATATCTCAGACTGTTTCAATGTATTGTCTCCTGCTAGAATAATAAAAAATGAAATTGAAGTTTTATGCCGTATATCTATTGTCCTCATAGTTTCATTATGTTTTTTTGTACAACTTATGTAGTTTGGTTGGCTGTACGCTGTAATTAATTGGGGTGTATAACTGGACTGATTTTGTTGAATTATATAGGCTGCTGGACTGATGATTTATGATTATTCTAGCTTTAGACTTAGTATGGTTAGCATTTATTTAGTTGGAGCATTTGACTGTTTAAAATTTAAAAACCAAAAGCAGTTTTAAAATACAACTAAGTTGAAAGCAGGAGGTACTGACCATATCCAGTTCATTTCTAAACCAAACGTGTTTCAGTAGTTGTAATTTTGACCTAATAGTTAATATTAGTTCAGGGCTTAAACCGTTTCTCATGAGCAAGTTTCTTTTATTTTGATTGGCATGTGAACTCAAAATGGTCCTCCTAAATTAATATTAGTGTTTGAGTATAAGTCAGTAAAGCAACGGTCAAGTCTGTTAAGTTTTGGACAATAAGTTGGTCAATTTGATTTAGGTAGCATAAGTTGAATCCATTTGATAGTCGTGTTCTCCATTTCAATAGCAGGTTCATTAATACCAATTATTAGTGTTGGTTCGAATCAACCTAAAAAAAAAATAACCAGGTTTTCACGATCGTGTTTCCAGTAGCTAATACATAAGTAATCCAAGTCTTAAACTAGGATTCTAAGGATCACTATTTCATTAATAAGTGAATACGATTTTTCCTTGATTATAATTGTTAAGCACGTTTGAACAGTCATGATAATCTCAGTGAATAAATTAGGATTTTCTTTTTAGAGACAAACAAAGTAGAGAACCATAGTTGCTTTTAGGTTTGCCCTTTTAAAAACATATGAGATGAGCCCCGCCGGCTAAAACACATAAATTGCGGGGCCCTCATTTTTGTTTGTATTGAAATACTTAGATTTCGGGACGGGCCATTTAGCAAATTTCACGGCCTTCCCTCAAATAATAACACGTTAGTCTCTTTAGGCGCGTATTTTAATAACATTACTTCCCTAAACTCGAGTGCACATTTATGTGACTCAAATCCAAATCTCAACGGAGTCGAAATGTGTCAATAACCACGGGTACATTGATGTGACGTGGTTCAAGACGCGTTTTCACGACGTTGCAATTCTCAATAATAATAATAAAAGCGGTTCAAAGTTAAAAGCACATAGGTAAAGACACGTATTAAAAATCATATGATTTAAGCCGAATATAACAGTTGAGCGACCGTGCTAGAACCACGGAACTCAGGAATGCCTAACACCTTCTCCCGGGTTAACAGAATTCCTTATCCGAATTTCTGGTTCGTAGACTGTAATACGGAGTCAACTTTTTCCTCGATTCGGGATTCAAATCGGTGACTTGGGACACCATAAATCTCTCAAGTGGAGACTCTATTTCTTAATAACAAATCCCATTTCGATTGTCGTTTAATTGAAAAAACTCCCTTTACTACATCCATTCGCGGGGTGCGGTAGCGCCGAAAGGAGGTGTGACACCCGTCACTGTTCTGTTTTGGATATTTTAAATAACTGGGCAAAATTACCCTTCGCGTTCGCGGGAGCAAAGTCGCGTTCGCGAAGGGTTGACTCAACAGACCATCGCGTTCGCGATGAGAAGGATGCGAACGCGAAGAGAAAGACTGGGGGGTCCAGGGAATTGGCCTACGCAAATGCGTTAACCTGTACGCGAACGCGATGAGAAGGGGCTGGAGACCTACGCGAACGCGGTCCAGTCATCGCGAACGCGAAGAAGAAAAGAGGGCTGGACCCTCAGAGTTCCATAACTCTACGTGAACGCGAACTAGTGATGCGAACGCGATGAAGGATGAAGCTGAAGCTTCGCGAACGCGAGGGGCATAGTGAGAACGCGAAGAAGAAAATCACTGAGCACCTGTTGTAGATTTTCTGCAATTCCACTAAGTTCCAAAATCACCCCGAACACCTCCGAAAATACTCCCGTGCCCTTGGGGCTCCTAACCAATCACACACACTAACTCAATCACACCAACCTTACGAACTTATCCATGCGATCAAATTGCCAAAATAACATCATAAACGAGGAATCAAACCTCAAAATCATCACTTTTCCATAAAACTTCATAAACTTTAAATTTTAGATATTTAGGTCCGAAACACGTCAAATGACATCCGATTTCGACCAAAATTCACAGAAAGCGCTTAACACATATTTAAGACTTGTACCGGGCGTCGGAACCAAAATACGAGCCTGATACCATATTCTTTTAATCAATATTCATTTTTATTTTTCTTAATAATTTTAGAAAAATAATTTAACAGAAAAATTCTTTTACTCGTGTTCTAGACCTCAGATTTCAACTCTGGGCATACGCCCGAGTTCCATGTTTTTCTACGGACCCTCCGGGACCGTCATATCATGGGTCCGGGTCCGTTTACCCAAAATGTTGACCAAAGTCAACTTTAATCATATTAATATCAAAATTCTTCAATTGTTTTTTTACATAATTTACATATTTCAACATAAAAGCTTTCCAACTACGCGCCCGGACTGTGTACGCAAATCGAGGCAACTAAAAAGCGAGGTTTTGAAGGCCTCGGAAGCACAAAAAAGGGAGAAATCCGGTAATGACCCTTTGGGTTGTCACAAGAATCTATGTCTCGGTCTAGAGATTGATCATATACCTTTATGAAAGCTTATAAGTTTTCATGTGTAAACCCTGCAGGTGGATTTTGTATCCGTCACATGAAATAAGTTAAGCGAAGGTCTAAAGGAAATAATCAATGAATTAAATTGTCAGTAATTTAATTTATTCGATTAGTATCTGAATCTTAACATGGGGAGTTAAATAATATTTAATGGAAGAATTTCGAAATTGAACTGAGGAGTGCAGTTACGAATTTCTAGTGGAATAATTCGTAATTTATTATGGTAGTATTAATTCGGATATTTCGAATTAAGTCTATAATAGGAAGCCTTATTAATTAAATACTGTGGTCCCTGCTATGACCGAATAATTAGAAATTAAATAAAATTATATTTCTTGGTGGAAAAGTAAGACCCGACAGGTTTAGGAAAAAGGCTTTAAACCCTAAAACCTGTGGCTATATAAAGAGGTCTTATTCCATAAGGAGGTTATGGTCTTACTATATAGTTTTCCCAGGAGAAACTCGCCCACACGAGTTTCGCTTATTCCAGTCATTATTCGGGTCACACAACAAAAGACTGTGGAACTGGAAGATGATCCTGTGGACGTTTTCGCTCTTGCTTGGAGTTTTTGCTCTTGCTTGGAGACCCTTCTCGCGATTGTGGTCACGCTTCAAGAGATAAGTATTAATTTTATATTCGATTAAAATCTGTGATTATGTGTTGTCTATATTACATGCAAGTGATCCTGGCTATTTGCTTCCGCTGTTCATACTTGCGTTCCATTAATTAGTATCAGAGCCTGCTTGCATCTAAATAGATAATCCACATGTTATATGTTCATATTCGATTTTATATGATTCACGATAGAGTGCCTGTCGAGTTTTAACCACGGTATTAGCAATGGAAATTTTGATTATGTAATACTTGTTCGCAAAGTGTTATAGTGGTTTGTCTTGTTTATATTGTTGGTTCAAATTTTTAGACATAGTGTCTAGTAGTAATTGTTTGGCCTGAAGCAATACAAATGATGAAAGCAAAAGAAAAAGAAAAAAATAAAAAAAATTAAAGGATGATCGCGGATTTTGGTTTTAACGATGGCGGAAGTTACTCGTTTTTGGGTTCAAAATTAGGTTTACATGTATTTTGGTAGTTAGTTGGTTCTTAAAAATGTGTACGATTTCCTATTCTTTAGGGAATATAATAATGCATGAACAAGTAAATAAAAGAAAACATAGGTCATGTAGATTAAGTGTTGGACCCGTGGCTCACAGAGGGTTATAATCATATGGGCATTGTATCTTCTTTTCTTTATTATTGTGTATAATTAAGAATTTATAATTAATAAATAGGTATTGAGTATCATTAAAAACTCTTAAAGTTTTACACATGTGAGATGATATAACACATGGATTGTGAGTTATTGTTAATAAATAGGATCCAAAAAAAAAAAAAATGATCTATTTATTTGAGTCATGAATAAATATACTCAATGTTCCATGTGTAAATTATCTTGGATCAATGTATGCTAGTGGTAGAATTTTTATCTATACAAAAGAGGTATACTTCTTGATACTAGTGACATTAAACTAATTCATGAGAAAAGATATTGAGGTTTTCACCAACTATGATGAAAAGTAATATCTTGAATTCTCATGTGTATAAAATGGGAGACAATTTGATGTAAGAGGAAATATTATGTACTTTACACAAAAAGAAAGGACATAATGAATGTCATGTGCTCATGGAATAATTATAAGGAGAATGGAAATCGATATCATATTTATTATAATTCATGAAATTGCATAAAAGGATATTCTCCGAGTTTGGTTACAAGATGGTGGTCATGCATTTGACGAACTACGATTGACCTGAAACTTGGTAAGTTTATCAAAAACAATCTAGTGAGAAAAACTCACTGCAATGCAGTGAATCATGTTGTTTTTCAGCATTTTGAGGTCGTTTAGATGGTTTTTCAAGTAGTTTATTAAATTGAATTTGTTATAAATATGAAAAATTATTCTTTATTTATCAGCTATATTTTTGTTAAATTTGAAACATGATGATTTAACTTGATATGATATATAGCAAGAATGCAAATCACATGGATTTAATCCTAAATACGGCAAAAAATAATTTATTCGAATTTGTTCTAGTTTTTGGCGACCATGATTCATGATCTTTAAAGGACCTGAAATTTGGCAGGATCATCGGAAATGATCAGTTAAAAAGAACTCACTTCTATGCAGTGAATCACATCATATTTTGACGATTCAGGACCTTTAGATGAGATTTTTTGGAGGTTTGGCGAATTAAAATGTGATTTGCAGACGAAAAGTCATTCCTTTTATGTCGATCTTATTTTGTTAAATATGAAGCATGATGACGCATGTTTATTTTACATGAACTGATATATGGATGGAATGTATGCCATATTTTAAATTCCTAAAAATGCTTAGATGGTAACTTTTCAAATTTGGTTGTTATTTTTAAGATCATAACTTTTATGATCTCCAATTGACCTGTAATTTGATAAGTCTATCAAAAAACCTAGTAAATAATACTTGTTGTATGCAGTGGATAACATTGATTTAGTACTTCATGACAATCTAGATAGGTTTTTTGTCACGACCCGGATTTATCCCACCATCGGGCGTCGTGATGGCGCCTACTAACGTAGCTAGGTCAGCCAAAACATTACACATTCTCTATCCACCCTCAACAATATAATATTCTAACAATAATTAAATAAGTGCGGAAGACTTTAGTTTTAACAAAACGATATAAAAATACGGAAATTGAAAACACATCACTACCCAAAATCTGGTGTCACTAGCTCACGGACTAGTATACTACAAACAAGTCTGAATGAAAGAAAAATACATATGTCTGTTTCGGTACAATGAAAACAAACTGAAATAAAGGAAAGAGACTTCGGCCTGCGAACGCCAGCTAGGCTACCTCAAGAGTCCTTGGACTGAAGATAGCTCCCAGATAGAAATCCTACTGCTGCTGTCCAAATGGTGCTCCTGGATCTGCGCACAAAGAAATGCACAGAGTGTAGCATTAGCACAACCGACCCCATGTGCTGGTAAGTGCCTAGCCTAACCCCGGCAAAGTAGTGACGAGGCTAGACCGGACTACCAAATCAACCTGTACAATCTAATATACGATAAAAGGAAACGAAATACCGAAACTAAATAGTTAAAAAGGGAGGGAAACATGCTGTGGGGGAGTACAATTTGAGTATAAAATTTATCATCGTAATTAAGAAAATAACTCACAATAATAACTATCAAAGAATAAGAAATTCAATAATTGCATGGCATCAACCTTCGTGCTTTTACTCTCATTCTGACCCAAAGCAATCGAATAAAATGCACGGCACCACCCTTCGTGCTTCCCTCACTTAACTCTCATTTCATGGCACGGAATGACCCTTCGTGCAATATATAATCAAATCAGAGCACGGAATGTACCTTCGTACATAAATAGTCAAAACATAGCACGGAATGACCCTTCGTGCAAATATAATCAGAAATAGCACGATATGACCCTTCGTGCAATATCACTCTTCCTCACCCAAACAACAGTCATAACCAAACGGGCAAGAAGAATAAACAAATAGTAAGAACTATCCCGGCAAGGAAATAACATAAATAACCACTAAGTCCCGACAAGGGAACAATAACAACAACTTTCACAAACCGACAAGGGCAATACTCAATATATTCAAACCATCTCGGCAAGGAATTAATCACAACTCCTTTCAATACTTTCATCTCCTACTCAATAGCATTTATCATTCGAGCCAACACTCCAAATTATTGATATTTCACAACTTATCCTCAAACTCTTCACATTTGTATAAAAATATATTTTTAGCTTAGAAGAGTTCCAAATTATCTAATAAATAAGTACAAACAAAGACCCACGGTCATGCTAGACTCCGGTGTATAGACACTCGTCACCATGCCTATACACCGTACTCAACATTTAGCAATTAGCAAAGCCAAAGTTAGATCAAACACTTACCTCGAACCGGTGCAAAAATCACTATGAAACGATGCCCTTGCCACGAGTATCCGACTTCAAATGGCCCAAATCTATTCAATTCAATTACAAATAGTAAATAATATTGCAAACAACTGATTCCACTATTGAAATTAAAGCTAGGGCGCGAAAATAGGTAAAATGACCAAAATGCCCCTCCACCTCACATCTCGGAATCAAATAATTTTTATATTTTCAGAACCCTCGTACTCTCACGAGTCTAGCCATATAAAAATCTCCCAAATCGGAGGTCAAATGCCCACTCAAAATCACAAAATTAAACCTAAGAAGTTTCACCCATTTTTCTCAATTTTAGACCTTGAATTTGAATTTTAATGGGATTTAGCTAGGTAATGATGGAATATAACTAGAAGGGATCAAAGCAACGTTACCCAATGATCTTCTCTTCAAAATACCCTCAAAATCGCCTTCTCCCGAGCCCTCAATTGATTTTTCTAACTTTGAAATAAACCCTCGGATTATCCCTTTTTCAGTCCTGCGATTTCCGCTTTTGCGGCCCAGGGACCGCTTCTGCGGTCCCGCTTGTGCGGAAAATTAACCGCATTTGGCAATTTTAACTAAATTCTCCAGGGACTTCTTATGCGATTCAGGACCGCTTATGCGGTCACCGCTTTTGCGGAATCCCTTCCGCTTCTGCAGTCCAAGCCATCTCTTCACTGACCGCTTCTGCGTCCAAAATGTCGCATCTGCGGAACCGCTTATGCGGTTCCTTTTCCGCAAATGCGGAAACAACAGAAGCAGAAGAACAAATTATTCCAAAAATGAGGAAAAGCAATCTGACACCTATCCAAAACTCACCCGAGCCCTCGGGGCTCCAAACCAAACATGCATACAACCTCAAAAACATTCTACGGACTTGCTCGCGCAATCAAACCGCCAAAATAACATCAAAATCAAAGAATCAAACCCCAAAACTCAAAATTTTCATTTCAAAGTTCACAACTTCCAACTTTAGCTATTTAGGTCCGAAATACGTCAAACGACGTCCGATTTCGACCAAATTTTACAAAAAGCGCTTAACGCATATTTAAGACCTGTATCGGGCGTCGGAACCAAAATACAAGCCCGATACCTATATTTTCTAGCTTATTTTTATTTCTATTTTTCCTTAATAATTTCAGAAAACAATTTAACAAAAAAATTCTTTTACCGGGGTTCTGGAGCTCGGATTTCGACTCCGGGCACACGCCCAAGTCCCATATTTTTCTACGGACCTCCCGGGACCATCACATCACGGGTCCGGGTCCGTTTACCCAAAATTTTGACCAAAATCAACTATATCAATATTAATATCATGATTCTTCAAAATTTTCACAGAATTCACATATTTTAACATAAAAACTATTCGGCTTCGCGCCCGGAATGCGCACGCAAATCGAGGCAACTAAAAATAAGGTTTACAAGGCCTCGAAAGTGCGGAAAAAGGGAGAAATACGGTGATGAACCTTTGGGTCGTCACATTCTCCACCTCTAAAACAACCGTTCGTCCTCGAACGGACAAACGAAAGAAGTACCTGAGTCAAGAAATAGATGAGGGTAATGGCTACGCATATCAGACTCGGACTCCCAGGTCGATGNGGCTCCTCCTCGTAGGACAGATCCTTGTCCAACTGGACAGTGCTGAAATCTAACACGTGGGTAGGATCTCCGTGATACCTCAAGAGCATAGACACATGAAACACTTGTACGGCTGACAAGCTAGGTGGCAAAGCAAGCCTATAAGCCATCCCTCCCACGCGATTAAGAATCTCAAATGGGCCAATGAACCTAGGGCTAAGCTTGCCCTTCTTCCCAAATCTCATCACGCCCTTCATAGGTGATACACGGAGCAATACTCGCTCACCAACCATGAAAGCTACATCTCGAACCTTGCGATCCGCATAACTCTTTTGCCGCGATTGAGTCGAACGAAGCTATCCTGAATGATCTTGACCTTGTCCAAGGCCTCCTGGACTAAATCTGTACCCAACAACCGAGCCTCTCCCGGCTCAAAATATCCAACTGGAGACCGACATCGCCTACCATACAACGCCTCATAAGGAGCCATCCGAATGCTGGATTGGTAGTTGTTGTTGTAGGCGAACTCTGCTAAAGGTAGAAACTGGTCCCAAAAGCCTCCAAAATCAATAACACAGGCTCGGAGCATATCCTCCAATATCTGAATGGTCATCTCGGACTGACCATCTGTTTGAGGATGGAATGTTGTACTCAACTGAACCTGGGTGCCTAACTCCTGCTGAACTGCTCTCCAAAAGCGCGAGGTAAACTGCGTACCCCGATCTGAAATGATGGATGTCGGCACACCATGAAGGCGAACAATCTCTCGGATGTAGATCTCAGCAAGTCTCTTTGATGAATAGCGGTGGCAACAGGAATGAAATGTGCTGACTTGGTCAGCCTATCAACAATGACCCAAATAGCATCAAACTTCTTCCGGGTCACCGGAAGTCCAGTAACGAAGTCCATGGTAATCCGCTCCCACTTCCACTCTAGAAGCTCAATCCTCTGAAACACACCACCAGGCCTCTGATGCTCATACTTGACCTGCTTACAATTCAAACATCGAGCCACATATGCAACAATGTCCTTCTTCATCCTACGCCACCAATAATGTTGCCGCAAGTCCTGATACATCTTTGCAGTGCCCGGGTGAATAGAATACCGAGAACTATGGGCCTCCGCTAAGATCAACTCTCGGATCCCATTGACATTGGGCACACATACTCGCCCCTGCAACCTCAAAACACCATCCGCATCTAAAGTCACCTTCGTGGCACCTCCACGCTGCATAGTGACTCTCAGGACACATAAATGAGGATCATCAAACTGCCGATCATGGATACGCTCCAATAATGAAGAACGAGCAACTGTGCAAGCTAAAACTCGGCTAGGCTTAGAAATGTCCAACCTCACAAACCGATTGGCCAAGGCCTGAATATCCAAAGCAAGCGGTCTCTGGCTGACCGGAACATAAGCAAGACTACCCATGCTGGCTGACTTTCTACTCAATGCATCCGCTACCACATTGGCTCTCCCTGGGTGGTACAAAATAGTAACATCATAATCCTTTAATAGCTCTAACCATATCTGCTGTCTCAAGTTCAACTCTTTCTGCTTGAACAAATATTGCAGACTCTTGTGATCAGTGTACACCTCACACGTCACACCATATAAGTAATGCCTCCAAATCTTCAATGCATGAACAATGGCTACCAACTCTAGATCATGGACTGGGTAGTTCTTCTCGTGAATCTTCAACTGTCTCGAAGCATAAGCAATGACCCTGCCATCCTGCATCAATACTGCGCCAAGCAATACGGGAAGCATCACAATAAACTGTATAAGGCCCTGAACCTGAGGGCAAAACCAAGATTGGTGTCGTAGTCAGAGCTGTCTTAAGCTTCTGAAAGCTCTCCTCGCACTCGTCTGACCACTGAACTGAGCACCCTTATGGGTCAACCTGGTCATAGGGGCTGCTATAGATGAGAATCCCTCCACAAATCGACAATAATAACCGGCTAACCCCAAGAAACTC